>JAUZST010005674.1:0-15384 GCA_034779995.1 Parotocinclus haroldoi | reverse complement strand
GGTCCAACACTGCCATGTCCCTAACAGAACGAGTTGTCATGACACTTATGTCAAGGGATATAATGGCGTTATGTCACAAGACTAATATGTCCCAGTCATGACCATGTCATGATATCCCAGGTCAGCATTTGCTTTCTGCTGTGACATAGATTAGGATATGTTTATGCCTATTTAAAGGGTAATGTGAAACTGTCATGAAAACTTGTTCCAGCAGTGACAAACTATTGTGTTATAAGGTTAAGCGAACCAAAAGCATAATCAAGCCATTTTGTGACATAGGCTGTCATTAGATGATGTGAAAGCTCGACGGCTTCGATTACTTTGACTGGTTATATCTGTGATATGATTATTATTATTATTAAATGCAGTTTGCTGCAGTGAGCTGTCGTAACACTTACAGTCCAGAGATATCACTGTGGCATGTTTTGCATCACAAGGCTGACATCTCATGGCAGCTGTGATGTGATACTGTGAGCATCATAAGCTGTCAGGACATCCGAAACTAAAACACAAGCTTGACCTTTTACCATAACGCAGTAACACGACATTTGTATATCACTAGACATAACAACGTAAAACAATACAAATTTTCTTAAACAAATTTATAGACACCAACAATTAAAATCAATGACTAGAAACAGGGTTTAAAATTGTAAATAAAATGCTCTTTGGTAGCTTCACTGTATAGTAAATAACCAAATGAACATGTTCTTTTCTGAAGAACAGCAATTGAAAATAATGGGTACTTGTACAAAAATGCAAACAACATGAATCTGTAGTCTGCTATAATTTCAAGGAATTGAGTGCACGGCACATAATTGCACCCTCTGGTGTTTCAAAAATGCAATGGCATTTTTCATGTCATGCTAAAAGTTATTCAGGGTTTTTATTTAGCATTAATTTACATTTAGTACAAAGTCCACCTTACTGAGTGTGGGCTGTGATATTACAAATAATATACAGCTGCATAAACATTATTTATTATATAATAGTTTAATTATAATAGTTTTAATGTAGTTTCTGTAATGCCAGTGCATTTTGGCCATCACACAACTGCTGTACGACGCGAGTGTAAGCACAGGTGCAACCGTGATTGATTAGATAGCCATAGTGGCCCCTGCTGGCCCTTATCCCAAAACACAGCCTGTCTAACTCTCGCTTTTGGCCAATGAGGGACAGCGAATGCTGACACCCCTGGCAACCGTGTGCCTGGTTGCCACAGCCAAGCAAGCAAGCAATTCGGAAGCCAGCTGTACTGCAGGAGCTGTTCCTTCTCATTTGCAGTTCATTTATCTCCCATCTCCGGCAGGCTCGCCAGCACACATGCACACACACATCCACCAGCTCCCAGTGGTAACCCCATCTCCATTGTGCCCAATCAGCTGTGCAAAGTAAATGGGGCTCTCCCCCGCCTTTTTTATTCATTCCAAATAGCTCGCACATGCACACCGCAGCCGGCACTGTCCTCTGCACACTAGCAAGAATCAGTATGCAGACATCATCCTGTCAAGAGGGCGTGCAGGCTCACAAACACACACAGATGCACCTCGGGATTCTGCAGCTATTACTGCTAAAGCACAGATCAATAACAATGTCAAATCTGACATCAGGCAAGGCACTGTTATGTCAGTGCGGCTGAGCAAAGACAGATTTTTGCTCTGGTCCAAAAGAAGGATTTTTTTGGGCCGTATGCTATGGGCTGGGGGTTTGTCCTGTGTGATCATGGTTCGATCAAAGCGACAGCAAGATATTTGCAGCAAAAGCCATTACAGAGCAAACGCTGTAAACCTGAGAACTCTCCAGACATCATCCAGACATCATCCTGCTTGTTGGTATGAATCTTCCGTATCTCATTCCCAGCGCTAATTCCAATTTAATTGCCACTGGCCTGAAGCCTCCTCAACAGGACTAACAAATGGTTTGATTTTTTCAACTTCATCAGGCTGCATTTTAAATGTGACATACAAACCCAAGCCGAATGCCAATGAAGCCGAGAGGAGGCGGCCTGTTTACTAATTATCTTTTTTTTAACCAGTGCTGAAGGTTGTCTGATAAAATTGGATTTGCAAAATGACGGAGAAGCGAGTGCATCGTTTTACTGTATCATCGTTGAGTGCTGGCGGAGTGCTGTACTGTAAATTCTCATAAAGGCACATATAACCTTAGTGACTGTGCATGTGAAGGTTCACAAAAATAACCAGTCTTAATCCTAAATATCAGTGATAAAACCTATGCTACTTTCAGTGTATTGGGATATAATTTATTGTAGTATCTCTGTCATCGTAGTGATGACCAAACCGGGTCAATCAAGTGGGCAAGTTCCTGTAATATGAGGGCAAAGTTAGGTCTGTTTGTTCAGTCTTTCCAAAAAACCATGAAACGTTAGGTTGTATATTCTTTTTCTGTATTACTAAATCTTCTCAGTCTTCACTGTGTGCATTGCTGCTGGAAATCACTGTATCACTGCTGAAGTAAAAATAATCCTGAGTGAACACTATGTTTAAAAACTGTCTGATCCACTTATACCAGCACAACACACACTACACACGACCACAAAATCAGTGACACTGCAGTTTGAAGAATGTTCCACCACCCAAATAGCGCCTGATCTGTGCTGGTCCTCTGGCGGTCCTGGTCAATAGAGAACAGAATAAACTGGACTGCAGTGGGTAATTGTAGAACTACAAAGTGCTTTTAGGTGTAGATGGAGTTGATCAAATGGACAGTCAGCGGGGAAAATGATTTAGCCTTTGCTAGGTATCTAGTAGAGTGATCTGTGTGTGTGTATGTGATATGAGGAAGCTTAATAATGGAAGGTTCATACCACGAGAATTACACTGTTCATACGCTCAGTGGTTACAGTACATTTATTCCGATCACGTCTGCAATAGAGGAGTTAATTATGAAGAATCTGCTTCCAGCACCTGCCAAACTCAGTCGGGCCAATTTTTTCTCCAAGTGGGGTTTGTGACTGATGAAGACATTTTCTCAGCCTAAATGGACACTAGATGAACCATATGGTTCCATGACATTATCTTGAGGTAATTAATATGGCATCTAGAATGACATCTGGTGACATTAATCTGTTCAACAGCTAGCATCACACCGTGCCTGGACTTCTGCAGATCTTCAGCTATTAATGCTGCAAAATCTGAAAAGACCTCAACTATAACAACCAAAATTGTCTTACGGTGTTTATAGAAGGTGTCGTAGCCGTGACATTCACGCTTTATCAGGTACACGCTGCTGATGTGTAAAAGTCATACCCTGTAGGCGCCGCTCCATATTGTAGTAATGCACAAAATTATTTTGCTTGTCGCTCGGCATGGCTCTCTCTCTCCTCCTGTTAGATCAATAAACAATTCATTCAGGCTCTTCTTGAGAGCACAGGGACATTTTGAATGCATTAAAGCCGCTGCTTGATAGCATCACATGCTCTGTCAGCCCTGTGATCATCAACCAGTGACTCCAGTAACACCGTGTTATGTAGAAAGACTCATGATGTGTATTTCTACTGTAGTCTGACCATAATAAGTGAGCAAATATATACAATGCTGACCAACTAATGGACATAAAATATACGATGGTTTATCGAGCAATAGGATTTCCTGGAAATGGGCAGGTCTATCCAAAGCCATGCACAGTAGTGAACAGCCTTCGGCGACACAGATCCCTCAGTGAACCCACACTGTGCTCATTTATGCCTCCCAATTATAATTAAGACACACTCTTGAAGAAAATCATTAAAGGGGAGAGCACTTACAGTGCCCTCAGTTTGTTGCTGCTGAGACTGTCCTCCTGTTGGGAATTGTTTCCGTTAACTAGTGGTAGGATGTATAGCACAATAAATGGCACACTGGTTAATTTGGCCTGGAGGTACATGTTTAACACTGGTAGATACAGGTACGATTTGACCAGGCTGTACAAAGCTACCTCCAGTGAAAACACTTCTATTTTGCATTTTTCTTGCATTACTTTGCAAAAGTTTTTAGACCCCCATTAGATTAAATGTACCATTGCATAGCATTGCTTCCACAATGGTATAATGACCAGCTCTAATTATTTTTCAGTCTCTTTATTAGAATACAACCAGAGAATACAGAAAATTTGTATGCGTTATTAAAAAAAACTAAAAAAAAACCTTTTTTTTTTTAAACTGTTAGGGCTACAGTGGAAAGTGCTTAGTGTGAACTCCCTTTACACTTGAGCAACAGTTTTATTGGAATATCAAGTTGAGCCTTCTACAATCAAATAATTTGGTCAGAAGAGTAGCAGCCGAGAAATAGAATTTGAAAGTAAAACCCCCAGTGTAAATTCCAGCCAATTAAGGAGTTAAATGAGAACGGTTGTAAATACAAAGGTATAAATGGAGCACTGGTTGAATTCCACTGTGGATAAAGTGGTCTAAATGGGACCTTGGTTGCACAACCTAAGGAGGATTAGGACTAAAAATGACAACAGTATAGCTTGCTTTGTAAAAGACTCCAATTACGTTGTAGATTTGTATCTTGTTCAGCACGTTTTTTATTCCTATTATTCAATCCTATTATCCACTGGTTACCTGCTGCTGGTACTTTTGATGTGAATTCATGCTTATTCTCTACTACAGTGTGCAAGGCTGCTGTAGATTTGGCACCAACCCAGCCATATTGTGTGGCCTCCTGCGCCCCTATTGTCCTCCAAGCTGAGTGGGACTGCCAAAGCCACCCATCAGATCTCTCTCCACTTGGTCCTAGCAGCTGCCCCTGCTGACCCCTCACCTCATTGTGCTATTCAGCCCACAGTATTGTGCATACCACATGAACACAATGCCGAAATATTGCCGCACGCCACAGGCAACCAGATAACTTCTTACAAGATGATTTAGTCAAGACCAAGACTTTAAGTAGTCAATCTCAGTTAAAACTGAGACTACTCAGAGTGGCCAAGAACAAGACGAGCTCAAGACCATATTAAGTCATAACTGTAGTTTTTAATTAACATAACTTTAGACAGAAGAATTGGACTTGACTGGCTTTAAAAACAGAGACCAACACAAGACCAACCCTAGGTGAAGTTGAGACTGAGACCAACACCACTCAACATTCTGGTCAGACTGCTGTTGAGACTGAGATCTGAGTCGAGTACTACAGCACTACCTCTTACTAGATCTTTAGAGTGAGAGCCACTTGTCCTACACTTCTGTGTCATACAGCTCTGTTTTGCAAATGGGCATCCATCATGGCATGGCTTCACATGGTTCTTATGCACTCATTTACCTCTTTATAAGATATACCTGGCAAATAAGTGCACTTCGTTCACTGTAGAATTACCCATCTGTTAGTCTACCCATTCGTCGATGAAAAATAATCAAAACAAGACCCCTGCTGGTCTGTAAGTTTCTGTGGTTTTCAGCATGGCGGCGACTCCCATGAAACCATTATAAAAGAAAGTACTTGACTTTCCAGAAAGAGTTAGTGTTAAAACACCTAATCTAACGTAACCACTGTACCCAAAATGCTGTACTAGAGAAATAGTTTATATAGCATGTTTTGTGCTAGAATGGCAATAAATTAACTAATTAACTAACTGTATAAAACCCCAACACTGCACAATCAGTGTCCCTGCTATGCCATGTATCTGGTGTAGATAAAATTCCCAGTGAGTCTATGTACAAAGCAGGTACAAAGCTATAAATCTGAATGAAGAAAAGTAGAGTCCACAAAAAAAGCCAGCAAAAAGTCAACTTGTTTGTTAATGGGAGTACTTTTAAGTGGTAAAACACTTTCAGGGGAGGAAAAATATTGGACGAAGGAGATAAGGCAGCTGATATAGCAGCTAAGGAGAGAAAATAGTGTCCGTCTGATTGGTGTTAGCTGAAATTAAGTGTTCCACTTGGAGAAGTTAGGAGAGACAAGAGAAAATGGACTAGCTCCGGAGGTTAGAGAGTACAGCGGGTGAGCGAGTGAGAGAGCGAAAGACCCAGCCACCTCTATTACAGTGTAAAATTGAGTCAAACAAAGTGGCACCTGGACAGAGCGGTGCTTAGACCTGCTGCTGGCCGCTCCTGCTGGAGTTTTGGCATAAATTACCTCCACTCATGTATCTATTTGTAAGGGGTTCTTGGCTCTTCTTGCAGGGCTAACGTAATGGGCTTGGAGAGCCACTGGATGTTACTGTCTGCACGAGCAGAACTGCTTTGTTTATGATCCATAAGTCAAAGTCGCAATGAAAATGAAACAGGCAGGGAAAAGCGTAGTGGGTTGATTGAATTCAACTGCGTAAAGGGGATGAGCATGTAAGCACGCCGTCTGTCAGCGCAAGGGGGAAGAGGCGCCATGAGGCCGCTTGCATCGTTGGAAAGCCAGTGAGACTGTAGTCAATTAGCTTGTTTTTCATTTCTGCAGTGTTGATGGAAAACAAACTCCTGCTGCTCTGTCTGTCACCTCAGCAGTGGGGTGTGATGACACCTGTTGCTCAATGAATATCTTGTTCATGGCATCGATGGAGAGGTGCACTGCTGCTCATGTCAATTCAGAAGCAAAAGCATGGGCGCTGAGATGCATGTCAGGGGAAATATATGCTGAAAGCATAATGCAGCTTATTTTGTTGGCAGTCACACTCTACAGAGTTGGCGTGATTTTTACCTCCTCCTTCTAGCTGTGGTTAAGGTACTGGACTTTAGAACAAAAGGGGCACCACGGCCAAGCTGCACTGGTGTGGTCCTCAAATAAGGCATTTTATCCACAATTGGAATCAGTTCCAAAAGTTATTTAGAGTAAAATCATCTACTAATCATCATAAATGCTGTACATGTTAATGAAAAAGATTTAGTCATTATTTATCATTGTTTTTAAACAGTAAGACAAACAAACTTAATGCACTATGCAAAAGACCTCGGTCACCGTTGTTAGCAATGGTATAATGGTAATGTTATTCTTTAAATTGTCCTTTTCACAGTACAACCAGAAATATAGGAAACATGTCAAATGGTTACAGAAAAACAGCTTCTGTAGGCTTGAGTGACCTCCTCTTAAACTTGATCAGTAGCAGCATCTGAGGGTTTCATCAGGATGTTAAGACAACGCATTTATTAGGATTGGAGTTTTTTTGGATGGGTAACAGTAAGGACACCACTTTTTCAGAAGAGAAACAGGGTAAAAAGACTAAGCTGTGCTAAAGCTTAAGAAGATTGGAATTTAGTGGAAAAAGTTCTTGGGTCCAGTTATCAACCATATGTAACATATGTCATTATATCATGGCTAAAACCTCAAATCTGATGGCGTTCTGCACAGAGCTGTAAACCTTTTGAACTTTTTTTTTTTTTTAAGAGTTTGCTTAAATACCACGACGCTGTAGTACAAAATTCGTAATGCAAGACATTTTCGTGTTGTTATTCAGAAAGACCAATAGAGTTATAAGCTCATTTTTAAAACAACATTCACCTCCCTGTACTCTTGCATCCAACATTGCATGTCAGAATGTCAGATTTACTGCTTGTCTTTCTGTTTAAAATGGCTCTACCTTTGTAGTGGCTTGGTGTTTTTCCTGGTTATTTCTGGCACTAGTTATGCAGTTTGACAGAAGGTGGTGCAGAGAAGGAAGGCTGCTGTTCTGAAAGCTAGCTGTTGCTCGATGTATTTTTTTTGTGTGCAAAGAGTTTTACCACATTATCTGGTGCTTTTTCTAAACAATCATTTAATTCAAGCTTCAAAATCGTACCATTTAAATAAATAATACAATAAAGAGTGGCGACAGCACTGCCTGTATGTGTAGCTCTGCTAAATGTATCATTTTTCCGTTCTCCTGTTTGACCAAGGTGTATGAATGAAGGTTATCGCGCTTCATCCTAATTACATAGCGGATATTGTTACTCACTGGGGTTGAAGGCCAGGCTAGATGTTTGCAGAGATAAACTCTCTTATAAACACAAGAATCCTGAGGTGTAATTTGCCTTGATTAATGAATGTGTGCATCTGATAATGAAGCATGAAAAGAATGAAAAGGACTTAATTGTCTTCATTAACCTCCATGCACTCTTACTTTGAGAGAGCAGGGAATTTAAAAAGCAACTGTAAAACAACTCATTTCTGACCTTTTCATCCGTCAGGCCAAAGCCCAGAATTTGGCACTAACCTCAAGCATTCCTGCAGGTGTTACCCCTCCTTCCTATCTTTCGACATCCAGTCCATGCAAGTGGGTTTTTTGGGACTTGGATGTCGGAGTGAAATCAGATTTACAGACACCATGATTTAGCATGTGCAGCAGTGGTGACTAAGAAGTACCTATCTGTTTGATTCCACTTGCATAAAGAGAAAATACAATTTGCTGGATGTTAATCTGTGTCCCTGCCGGTTGGTGAATCAGTTTCACTCGGCTGTTGCATCACTTACACCATTAAAATATCACAAAGTAACATCTAATAACTGTCATTTTCACAGTACAGCCGTTACCATGACAGCCATAGCCAGAGATCGCACAGTCCTTGGATAACGTTTCAGTCCTTCATCTCCTGTTCCAAACCTCCCGATGCCACTGGGACTCCCGCTGCAATCATCTCCAGTCAATGGCCCCCTTTTTCATTGATAAATAGAGAACAGGAAGCAGCAAGAGGAGAAAAGAAAAACCACAGACGACAAGACCGAGAGCAACTCGGGCAGCCAGAGAGCTGGCAGCAAGCCTTGTCAGTATTTATTTGCAGAGAAGCGGCAATTCAGTTCCACGCTTCGAGATTGAACAACAAACCTGCTCGCGTCTTGTTGCGTTTTCCCTCTCTGTTTTGATCTCGCTGTCTCTTTCTCACTGATTGATCTTCGTTTATGAACACGAAGCAGAGGCTTCTCATGGATTTTTAAATTAGCGCCAGCTTTGCCCCAAAGATGCGTTATTGACTGAAGAAATGGAAGCTGAGCTCCACGCACTCCCTCTTTCCCCAGAGTTTTCCAGAGTGTGGTAATTGAAAAAGTCTGCACTGTGTGTGTCTGTTTCAGAGAGTGTGTGAGGCAAGAAAGCTTGCCTATTTGTGTCTTTATAGACCAAGGCAAGCTGTAGGGCTTAGTTTCTGCAGGTGTACATTTGTTTCATTTTACCGCATTTGCTTTCAATTTAGCAATCACTAATTCCTATTCGTTATCTAGGTCGACTAAGTCCTCACACTAACAAAAGCTTTAAACCTGTAAGGCTGAGGCATGTTTGAAACATAAAAATGGGTATTAGAAACATTTTTGATTTGCTTCTCATGAAACTTCATGGACACCAGAACAAGAAAGTTCAAATTTCCACAAAAAGAAATTTGAAATCTTGCAGTCTTTCAAGTAGGGCTGCACCAATACCTGTATCATGTATCATGTATTTTGTCCGATACTGTGCTCATGTACTGGTTCTCAGAGAATTACACCGATATATGGCACCCGGTGTCAGTTTACAGAAATGTAACATTAAGCAGGTCGCTGAAAAAAGCAGCAGTCATCAGTCAGGAAATATTTGGGCATATGTGAATCTTTAGCACAGCTGAATGTTAATGTGTATATTTTTTATAATTAAAGTGAGGAACATAAAAAAAACTTTGGTCAGAGTAAGAACTGTGAAGTATACAAATGCAAATATTGGTACTTGTATGACAAAAACTTGCTTTCAAGGATGTTCTCTTACTTGCCAGGAGCAGTTTTGATATGGTAGATGTTATTTATATAGTTCTACCATACTACATTGCTTTGAGGTAAGAAGCAAATGTTCTAAATGTTCTCAAATGTCCAGTTCTAACTCCCTTTCTCACGCTTGCTTTTTTAGGATCAGACATGGCCATCTTTTGCCTGCTTTGTGGAAAGCGCTTCCAGACGCAAACAGCTCTGCAGCAACACATGGAGGTTCATGCAGGTGTCCGCAGCTACATCTGCAGCGAGTGCAATCGCACCTTTCCCAGCCACACTGCACTCAAACGCCATCTCCGCTCACATACAGGTACAAATCTTTGACAAGTGCCCTGCTCACAAAAATGTGTGGATATTTCAAAATGAGCATGAAGCAATTTTAAAAACAGGCATTTGATTTTATTTCATTAAACAAGATCATCAGAAAAGCAAATGAAAAGTCAAAGAAAGTTGATCCATAACGCAAATGCAGAGATGCAAACTCAATTATTGTGATTGAGTACCAAGTGATGTATTCATAGATGTGAACAGACGCATGTTAAACTGGACGAGAGCGCCCCACGGCTATGTATGGTCACCCAAGAGTGCCAAACACACTGACAGTGATGGATCATGGTCAGGATCAGATTGCCCAGCAGTTCTTATGGGATTCTTTTTATATTCATTTTGAAATATCCCCTCATTTTTGTGAGCAAAAATTGTGTGTTTTCCAAAGAGGAAGCAAACGAACTACACAAATGTTCAGTCGCAATGGTATGGTTGAATAGTGGTTATTGGAAAGGCTTAAAATGTGACTAGCTTAACAAAATGAATTACTGTCACAGTACAGATTTACAGTTACGACCACATACAATTTAGCCATACACGGCCACAGCTGTAATCAAATACAAAGCAATATATAAAACTAGAGAAATGCATCCTAATAAACCTCTGCTCAATCACTGATGGGTACGTTATTTGGGTAAATGTACAATGGTGAGACTGACCCATCTTCATGTGACAGGCATGAGTAATCCATTTATCAAACAGACCAAACTTCACATCTTGAGCAGCTTTTCAAAATGTCAGTTAGAGGTGCAAAACGCGAACTTGTTATATTATACTAGGTTGGAAAATCAGAACTGGTCCAGATGTTCCCTGAACTGTGCCAAAATAAAAACAAATAAAAAAGACAGACTTTGCAGGATTACAGCACATTCCAAACAGGCAAGTTGTTTTGATGGGTTGAGATGTAAACAGAATGAATTTGTAATCCCTTCACTTTGGACAGCGCTGGGAATTTCAGGATACGAGTTCTCGTGGCTGAGTTTAAGATACGTTCTGTCACGTAATCGTATGCCGTGCATGTATTGGCCAGTAGCTTGAATAGAGGGTTAACGCTGTAGTGCTTTGCTTGGAGAATAACGGGTCGAACTGACAGATAATTTCGTGAAGGGTCTTGCACCATGATAGCTTGTGACAGCACCGTTATTCGGTACGCGTGGGCCACCACATGCCCGTCCCACTTTCAGATGAGGTGACTCAGGGAACGGCCTCCATTACGGCACGATGGAAATGAATCCATTTTCCTTCGAAGGCCCCCATCCCTCTGTCTCTGACCTTAAATAACAGGCTGGTGTGTCAGAGTCGCTCTGGGCTGCAGCGGCTGGGATAAATATTTGAAGCGAAGGTGGCGAGATGAGCAGTGCACGTCTGTTTACGCCGGCCCGGCCCTTATTTCAGCGCAGCCAGTAAGGGTACTGTAACACGCCGGCTGGCACATCAGACGTGACACGCCGGCATTCCCTCCCGCACATAAATGTCAGCCACCGCCGAGACAAGAATCGCGAGGAGGGAAGAGAGAGAGGAAAGTAGCGTCACGCTTCTTTGAACCCAATTCTCTGTAGGCGTGTATTAAATTACAATGAGCCATCACAAGCGCCCGCTTAATGCGACGTGGGAGCTTTGTCAAGGGATTTAAAACGAAAAAAAATGCAATCGGTCCTGGCAAAAGCACCAAAAATAAGTCTGATTTTAAAGAGAAAGGAGGGAAACGAGCCAATGCTCTCATTTAGTCTTGCTTTGATCTTCTTAATCTCATTCATATTTTTATCATGCTTAAGAAGGGATCAGTGATGTTCCGCTGTAGATCGGACAGACGTACTGCAATAATTAACGTATGCTTTTTTAAGACGCGCATTCAAGTAATGCATTCATGTTTCCAATTGAAATTGGAAAATTGCAAATGTGATATTCTTCAGTAACTCTCCAATATGGCTGTAGATTTACAGTAATTTTACTATAGATCTACCTTCATATCAACAATTGGCAGTGATGGAGTACAGATATGAAATGTAAAATGTCCATTTGATCAGCGTCTGTTTTAACAACCGAGGTCTTAAGAATTTTGATAAGAAATAAACGATGTCATATGCATGTCTAATTCGCATCTGAATGACAGAAAGTTAGTACGAGCGAACCGCTGTGACACCTGCTGACAGAAAAGAGAACTGCAGTCTTGAAAATCAAACAGAAAGATGGTACTGCTTTACTTTGTGTTTTATAAAAGATGCCAGGTGTTTCCACATCTCTAAAGTGCCCCTGTGTTTGTGTGGTCACATTTAACCTTGGTCTTTAGCACATCTTGTATGTGGATTGTATTAAGATGCTTTGGTAACCACACGCATGTATACTTAAATGTTTAAATGTGTTTCCAGTCAGCCAGAAATTCGATCGCTGTATCCAGTATATTATGTAAATGATAACACTGGACCACCTGCTTCCTGTGTTGTCAGTTGTTTAATTGCAAAAGATTGCTGTTGCTCAAATATTACGATTTTACATAAATTCCTTAATTTCCTTAAGCTAAGAGAAAGCGGCAGATTCGGGAATGAATGTTTAGAAGAAGACGGCTGTTAAAAATGCTTAATGCAGTGGTGACACTGATTGCGGCTGTAGTGAGTAAGCTCTAAATTTATGCACGAGAGAGTGAAGGGAAAGCTAGTGGGAGTCAGCTGCATTAAAATGTATTTTGGGCAGTGGTGTCTTTCCAAATAGCTGAAGTTTCTTGCGTTCAGTAGCTCTTTGTTTGCTTGTTTTGCTGTAGCTTATCACGCAAAAGTTTGTATCTCCCAAGTGACTCTCACTTTTTTTTCTCGCAATTCCGACTTCATATCAAACAATTTAAATTAAGAGTTTAAATCTCGCAATTTCAACTTTTATTTCTTGCCATGACCTGACATGCGCACTTAATTCCCACAAATTAGTTCCCAGTAGGAGTGTCTACATCTGAAAAGAGTTGAGGTATTCAAAACTTAAGCTTCTTTAAAAAGTTTTGTTTATTACCAAACCCTTTCACCATGGCCCTACCTGCGTAATGCATTCGGCCAAAGAGTCAGCGCAGTTTTATTTCCTGACCACTGGACTTCAGAACATGCTGGTCTGTAGCCCATTGTTTTTTTTCACTGACACGGGGCTGGACCAATCATATCATGAAACACCTCCTCCCTCTGGCTCCGTGCCGGTGTGCAGTTTAAGATGAACGTTACGTTATCATTTAGGATCTTCTGAGAGGGAGAGAAAACGCAAAGGAGGCGCAGGTACACCCAACAGGCTGAATTAAAAAGTCACAATCGTGAGATTGAAACTCCAAGAAATAAAGTAACAACTGCTTAAAATAAAGTCTGAATTACGAGATACGCATTCAGGAGATAGAAACTCACAATTGCATGACAGCTACAGCCAAAAAAAAAAAAAACTGACGGAAACAGGCTTCCTTATTAACCGTATACTAATAAAATCTTAAATCTTCTTTTACATTGTGCCCACTTTAGACATGTATGCACCGTTACCTTAACCACACATTTGTGTAAGTTATTTGTAAGGGATTTAATTATTCTCCATATGTAGTGTTCGGTTTTTTTTATAGTTTTTTTTTTTTTGGAGTACTTCAGCAAAAACAAGTACTGTGAAATTTGACAGTAGAACCATGACATGGCCAAATCACCATCAAATGGTAGAACTGTGAATTAATTTATGGTCAGTTCATAATCGACCAAAGTTACAACTGTACTATGAATTTTGACAGTGGAACCATGAAATGGCCAAATTACCATCAAAAAATCATAGTACTACGGTGAACTTAATGGTCAAACTGTGAAAGTTCACAATAAAACTGTCAAGCAATTTACAGTTTTACTTTGAGAGTTCACAGTACCTTTTTTCCTGGGGCGTTGCTCTGTTTTTGTTGTACTCAACTATAACGACAATAAAAGGCTTCTATTTTCTATTCTGTTCAAGATTCTTTTAGACACCTAGTGTAAAAGAGGTCTTCAAATCAAAACCCTGTTTTGTTCTGGGGTACATGAGTTGATAACTGACAAATTTACCACAAATTGTTTATAATGACTACTGCACCAAGACTGAACAATGAAACAGTCAACGATATTACATAACCATACATGTTACTTTTCATACTCGGAAGTATAGAAGGCAAGTTCATTTGTATCTTAGCACAAGTGGAAATTTAAACAAAGAGCTTGTACTTTTGTAGTATTTTTTCATTCCGGGTCAAAAAAAAAAAAAAGTCTAAGACCACTAGTGAAAGTGTTGGTTGGATCTTTGAGAAAGATTCACAATGCAGCTGGATAATGACCCCAAAAGACCAAGGACTGCTGATTGTCGTGGGCTTTCCTCCACTGGTGTCTTAAGTAAACAAGCATTTATGGGAACACTTGCAATAGAGAAAGCCAAGCATTCGATAATATCACAAGACATGCTGGCATAACATGGATCATCAGACATTGCACAAACTTGAGCTGCGTGCCAGTTCTGAAGACTACTTTTTATTTCTTTTTATTTATTTATTTATTTTTTTTTTTTTAAGAATTCACTTAAATTGTTATGCTGACAATTATTGTGCTATATCCTGCTATATTATAGCTATATGCTATAATACTCCATTTTTCAGATCTTTTTGTTCCCCAATGTGATTATTTTGTAAAACTGGTCTTTAGTCACAGCTATACTAACAGGAGGCACACTGAAGGAAAATGCGTCTGGTGGCTCAGTTACGCTGTAGGGGGCATTTTACTGGGTCGATCATTTCCACACTGATGGGAGTGATTTCTTTCAGGACGACAACATCCCCAGGAATGGTTTGGTGAGAACAAAATTGCTGTAAATCATACACCATGGCCTTGTGTTGACCAGATTTCAACCCAACTGCACACAGTTCAATGTCTTAATTCTTTTCTTAAATAGAAGTACCAATGAAAAGTGAAAAACGCCAAAGCAATAAACAGACAAAGTATAGACACAGAGCACTGAAACATACTCATGTCATGTAAAGTAGTTTTTCCTGTTTTTTTGAACGCTGCAGTCAATTATGTTAATTGTTTATAGGGAGCCAAAACTAAAGATTGAAACACAAGTTAGCGTTTGAGAGTCATGTCTGTTTCCCTCATGCAGGCCTCTGCTGCTGACTGGGCTTCATTAATATTCCATTGTTGTTGCAGCGCCTGTTTTATTCGGTGCCCAATTTCCATCTGCAACGCATGTTTTGTGTTCGCAGCTGTGTTTGATGGCGTGGCCCAGCCGAGGCACTCTGGCAGTGATGGATCCCTGATTTACACCGCTTAATGCATAATGAACTGGGCTGCAAGCCTCGGCTGTGCCACACATCACCCATGCACCCTGGCCCGGTATAGCAGCGTGCCCGGGGGGGGGGGGGGGGGGGGGGGGGGGGGGGGGGGGGGGGGGGGGGGGGGGGGGGGGG
>JAUZST010005673.1:0-15385 GCA_034779995.1 Parotocinclus haroldoi | reverse complement strand
AAGGTTTAATAAACATTTAATATATTACATAAATTATAGCACGTCCCGTCTTGTAACATAGGGCATGTTCGTTTAATTGGAACAGCCAGTTATTAGGACCAAAATGATCGCGTCCCGATGTGGTTCCATTAACCGGAATGGACTGTACTTATAAGCTGCAATGCTGAAGGTCATCTTTCCGCTGGCTTTTTTAATTCTCCTAATAAACCACATATATATGACTCATGTGAAAGTACTAAACTGTTCTGATTCCATGTACAATATTTATTTTCTTAAAAGGAAGACTTAATGGAAACAGTGAAAGAGCAGTGGCTTTTTCTCATAAACTAAGTTGCGTGTCAGCCTACTTAGTCATAGAAATCAGACAGCAATTCTCATTTTCATAATACTAAGTCTAAAAAAATGGAAACAGTGTATAACCAGCATAAAACCTTAACAACACCTTATGCACAATAAGTTAAACACCTGGGATGTGACATATTCTGCACATACAACACAGAAGTAAAACATCTGGGGGTGTTGTATAGTTGTTTTATTCCTTAAAACATATAGAATTCTGCAAGTTCTTACAGGTATGCCTGTATCGTTACTCTACCATTTAGAGTGGAACCGAATTGCAAGGGGAGCCTGAACACACATACGTTTGATCCTTTATTAATTCGGGAATTAAACATGACATGGTAATTGAGCTGGATTTTTATTTTCACAGACACTTTACTGAACTCAATTAGCTTAGGCCTATGACCCTCAGTAATATCTTTTATGCCTTGTTTTTGGAACAGCTTATATCCAGATATCCAGATGTGAGTGGTCTTTAATCTGTGATATTATATGCATTTGAGCATATAAGATTTTGTCATGTTCTTAATATTTTGTTGCAATATGTCTACCATAGTATAGTTTTTATAGAAGCCATTGAAAGGGTCTGAAAATAAAAAAACTTTCAAAATGATTAAAAAGCAAAAATACACTATAAAGAATATATAATAATAATTATATAATAATTAAGAAATAAAATAATATAATAAAGGGGAATCATATATCATAACCAGTTAGAGGCATAAATTCAGGGCAGATTTGTTATATTGTATGCCTTGTTTCACTTACCGGTTCACCACCAACTCCTGCTGTCCCCTCACGTCCCTGATCACCTCGAGGACCTGGCTCACCCTGTAGGGATCAATAATGATATCGGTGCCACATACCATCCACCTTTATCTCAATGATGTGAATAAGTGTGTATGGGCCCTCTTATCATGCCTCGCCTAAAATTAGATTATTCAAAGGAACGTGTTTTAAACTTTAATGCCAAACGTGCAGCTGTTGTAATCCCCAACAATCAAAACAATCTTGCCCTAATTGCAAATGGGTCCTGTTCTGCCATCGAATGGCACTGTTGTTTCAGCACAGGGCGCCGGACAGGGCTAAACAGGGCCCCAATACATTGTAGGGCACACTACAGCCAACTTAGCATAATCAGTTAACCTAGTGCATGTCCTTAAATTGTAGGAGAAAACTGGAGCATCCTAGTAAACCTATGCAGAGACGCATGCAGACTCAACACAAAAAGAACACAGACCTCTCCACCTGGGACTAAAACAAGGACCCTTCTTGCTGTAAGGGGACAGTGCTACCCAATGAGCCACCATACCGTCCCCCAAATTTGACAAGATTAAATAATGTTTTATAAAGTTTTGCCCTGTCTGTTAGACTACGCTCACAGTTGAATACAAATGATTTTAAACTTTAAACAAGAAACAAAACAGAAACTTGAACAGTACTACACAGCATAATAGAACACTTACAGGTTCTCCTCTGGGCCCTCTGTTTCCACGAGAACCTTGCTCGCCCTTCTCACCTTGTATACCCTGTAAAAGGATATAGGAATCAAATATTTCTTTAAATTTTTTCCTTGTTTTACCACTAAAGTGTGTTCTGGACTATGATAAATCTAAAAGTGAAAAGTAGTGAGTGACAAAAGTAAATTTAAATCTAAACGTTACTCTGTCGCCTCTTGAGCCATCAGGTCCCGGTGAGCCCTGGAAAACAGAATATACAATAGCATGACACAGCAGCACTGTTAAATCCTTGAGTCTGATTAAATAGCGCACAAGACTCATATTTATTAACATTCTATGGTTTTTCTGTAGTGACCGCTGTAGGGTTGAACTTTACGATGACAATACAAATCATTATACAACTTTGACTTTTTTGTCTTACAGACAATTCATATTTTGGCTTACAACTCCAAAATAAATAGGAAAAAATGAAACACTAGAGCAGTAGATATTTGTAAAGCTGCTGTGAGACAATGCAAAACGTGCCTTATAAATAAATATGACGTTGACTTTAGACATTGTTTCTGAAAGTTTGACAAGGCAGGATTGGCACGGTATGCATGTTCATAGCATATGATCACGAATATGAAATGAAAATAATTATGGGTGGAAATTCATTAATGTATTTGGTGAATCCAAATGAAAACTAGATGTCTTAATAGGAAATTGACAGGATTGTGATCTGATGCTATTTTTTTTTGCCATTTGTCCTATGTTTTTGTTGACTCGTTCCATGTGCTTCTGTTCGTAGCATGAAGCTGCCTGCTGCGATATCCAGCAGCCTGACTTTTTTGTCTTGCGTGCTGGTGCCTGTTGGAGTCTTTCTGCTGTTTCTGTATCATGAGCTTTTTGATCCTTGTGTTGAACTTTTTCTCCTACCCCCCACCCCCATCCCCAATGTGTTTTTGCAGGATAGTTTTTAGAGTCTTGGGACTACTTTGCTCTGAAATGTCCCTGATTCTGTTTATCAAAAGCTTTTCCCTTTGTCCTTTTTTTTGTGTTTTTGCAGAGATGGATAAAGTACTGGAGTACAGTAGTGGTGTAGAAGTACAAGTACTATATCAAAAAATGTCTCTTGAGTAGAAGTATTATTTCAACACCATACTTAAGTACTGAAAGTAAAAGTAAAAGTATTGTTATATTAAAAAAAGTAATCAAAAATTGACATAGGTTACGTGCATCACAAAATGCCCAAACAAGTCATTAGCCAAAATGTAACTTATAGTAGAGTAACATAATATAGTTGCTAACCGGCTAAGGTTTGAGGTCACATTCACGGCATGTCGAGCCATGCTGGTCAAGTGAACGGTGGTAAAATGTAGAAAGCCATTAATGGACCTACTGCCCTGCATTTACCAGCAGCAACTTTGAAACAATCAATTAAATTAATCTAGCATTAGTTATATCAGTTAGGCTAGTTTTTATTAGGCCATTATTTCGCAAACTTTCAAAAGGCAGAGTAGACACGTTATTCTATATGAATTGTCTTTTGTTCCGACAAACAAAAACATGGACTTTAAGTAGGGCCGGGGTAGTTGTTTTCATCAACATCTCCATTATCATTTAAAGTCCAAATATTTCGTCTTGATGGCGGTGTTCCTAGATTGTCTTCTCCCATCTCGACAGCAGTAAAAAAACGTCTTTTGCAGTCTTTTTATATACACCTTCCAAACATAAGCCAGCTTCATCGAACCTGATGATAGAGTCTTTTACTGCTCTGGCATTCATACTGTAGCGTCAGAGTGGAATGGCGAGACAGAGATTGACCCCCTTACCTAATAATACTCTTTATTAACTGCTGTACTACAAACTACTACAAGCGCTTTTGAATCAGCAGTACTGACTGAACAATTACCACAGGCAGCTTGCCACCACAATCCCCCATACTGCAGCCCACTACACACACACCCACTAACACAAACACATCATCATTACATTAATCAAAAAATATGTTGTGAAGTAAAAGTAGAAATAGGAGAAAAAAAACAATACTCCAAAAAGTAGAAGTACTGCATTTTAGTACTTAAGTAGAGTGCTTAAGTCTACTTCATTACTATATATCTCTGATTTTTTGGTGGTAGTGCTTGGGGGTGTGCCTGTTTTTTGTCCTTTGTTCTTTTTTGGGCAGACTAAATTCAGTTCAGTAAAACATACACCTCATGCATGGGTGTCTTGCTAAGATACTTAGTTTGTTAGATCGTACCATGAATTCAGAATCAGCAACATCTCTCAGAATTGTGGATTTCAGCAGTGCTGAATGGTGGCAGACACTTCACTATGGGTTTCACTGACAGTGCACTCTCACCATTTCACCATTTGATCTCACCATCATGTTTATAATTAGTAAGTTTGCAAAAGCACCTCTCTCAAAATATGGCAATACCAGTGCAATGACATCCCATTTATTTTACCTTCGTCCCATCGTCCCAATGCTCTTCACTAGACTGAAGTTATAATTATAATCCTGTAAAGTGGCACTGTAAACATGCACATTTGTAATGATTTTGTTGGGGATATTATGTTTGTGCGGGTAGTAAAAAAAGCAGATTTCTTAAAAATACAGTCACAGGGCACTGGAACTGCAAGTCCATCCAGAGACTAAATTCATGTAATTAATCAAGATCTAGTGAATTAGAAATGCATGAAAAAAAATGTTTCAGATGCAGAACAGATGAAAAGAGAAACCTAAAACACTTACATCTTCTCCTCTCTCTCCTTTGTCCCCATTTGCTCCTCTTGGTCCTCTATCACCCTATAAAAATCAAACACAGGACATGTGTTGAATAGAGAACATCCATAATAAGTCATATTTTGTTTTTCCCGTGAAGTGAAGCATCTGGAGAGTGCCACGGCACTTTCAAACATCACCAGCTGTGGCTTCCTGTGAGGCATTAGGAACTGTAAAGTGCATAGATAATATGGACTGAAAATAAAGACAGAAACTATTGTTAGCTTCTACTTTCAACAAACTGCACCTTAATTACCTTAATTCCAAGGGGTCCATAATTACCAGGTCTTCCTGGTTCACCCTCTCTGCCAGGCTCACCCTAAACGAGACACACACTGAACTCACTCTCAACGGATAGCACCCCACTTTTCACTCTCCGCTTATAATCTCTGTTACCCTGATACATTTAGGACAGGTGTTAGGATCAGATGTTAACCAACAGCCAATGTTTAATCAACTTAAAACCTTGTTATGCAAATAAAGAGTAATACTTCATTCAATACGCAAGAACTAATATAGTCACACAAAGTTTGAGTCGAACAAACTGGTTCCTTACTTTTGCTCCTTTCACTCCATAAGGACCAGCGTCTCCTTTTGGTCCTGCTTCTCCTGGCAAACCCTTTAAAAGAGGGCGGTAAAAATATTCAAACATGGACATATGCTGAAAAGGGGCTAAGATGTGCAATAAAGTCAACTTTATTCTATAAGCATCCTTATTAAAGAATGTAAATAAAGCACATTCTTTAAAGAGACTGAGAGAGATCTTGGAAAGAGGCCTGCCTGTCTGGATTGGTAAATGTTTGGCACTTGTGAGGCAAACATCCTCTGTCCCGCACTCCAGATGCAGGCTGAGGAATAACAGCTGTTTTACATAGAGTAAGGCTGACAAGCTGATGGAAGGGACATGCACTGTTTTGTCATATAAGCTCTAACTGCAAAAAAAGCATATACTTTCCTTAACTAGTTTTCACCAGTTAGTGAAAACTCAAGCTTTACAATTATTGTTCATCTAGAGGTGAGTGCATAAGAGGCAATAAATCCTTGATTTACTCTGATAGTGAGAGAGGGGTTTATCTACTTAAAATATTTACCACATGACAACGGATACTGCCATAAGAGTACGCATTTCATATTAGGGTACATTAGCTGAGCAACAGTTGAGCTTCAAATCATGCAGCTGTGCAACTGTGAAGATGTGACTCAGTGAGGTGAGGATGTGGAGCAAGAATCTACAGAGACTGAAACTATAACAACCAGACACATAGACTTACATCAGGGCCAGGTGACCCTTTGCAACCTGAAAGTCCAACAAAGCCAGGCTCGCCCTGTTAAATAAAACACAAACAAGTAAATATAATGGATATATATTTGTTCAACTGAAGCACAGTAGGAAGGTATGGTGTTAGAGAAAGTGTCTCTGTACACAAATTGCATAAGAAGAAACTGATCAATTGAAACTTGCAGGGAATAAACCTACCCAGGTCATGATTCTGCAAATGTAATGCATTCAAAATAAATGCCACATAAGCCTCATAACCAGCCCCATACTGAAACATTTATTCTCCTCAAAAGTATACTTTTGGTGATTGTGGCTAAAGTATTTAATCTTTGTTTTATCAGATCATAACAGAGCACTATTTCACAACACTTCTGGCTTATTTTTATTTTGTGTTGAATTCATCACACATTCCTCCTCTAGAATTTTATTGCACATTCAATCATTACAACAATAAATATTATAAAGCCTTATTTAGCGACAAAATATTTAATACAGATAAGATGATTATTCTGACAATTATCTCAAATGTATCCAGGTGCTGTTCACAGCTGCCTATTGAGGCATGAACTCCACAAGACCTCTGAATGTGCTGTTAGGTAAGGAATCCATAAATGATATTGGTCCAGTACACATTAAACTTGCCCAGTCCATATCTGAGGAATCGGGAGGGGGAGTCATTAGTTTGAATGTTCCTAAAACCATATCCTGAACAATTTTTGCAGTGTGGCAGGGTACATCTGCCCGATGAAAGAAGCCGCTGCCATTAATTCACATTACATGCTACATTTACATCATTTAGCCTTTACCCTTATCCAGAGCGACAATTAATACAGTCTTAAATCCAAGCAATTGTGGTTAAGGTACCCAACTCTGGCAGTGGTGGGATTTGAACCCTGGACCTTCTGGTCCATAATCCAGTACCATAATTGGGCCACCACAGTCCCATTATGGAGTACCTCTGCCATGAAAGGGTGTATCTGGACTGCAGCAATGTTCAGGTAGGTGGTATGTGTCTGAATGACATCCATATGAATGACAGGACACTCACCTAGAGCATGACACTTTCGCTGATATTCACATCACCTGCCAGGGGATTCAATACTATTTTTGATCGATGTATATCTGCTATTAGGAGATCATCTTTGTGCAATTCCAAATGTTATGTTTTAATACTTCCTTGGGAGTAATATTAATCAAAAGCATGTTAGAACAACAGCTAATAAATAACCAAGTATAGGTGTAAAGGGAAGAATAATTATTTTCTTCTATTCTATTTAGTTTTTTTACTCACACATATTTATACAGCTTCATAGATTCATACATACGTCAGATTCAGGAAAGTTCCTGGCCCTTGCTTATTCATTGTTGATTGAATGTTGGTTTTATTGGTTGAGCTAATAAATACAGACACTCTTCACTTGGGAGAGGTAACAAACAAAATAGCGTACCTTCTGCCCATCAACTCCACTTCTTCCAGGTTGCCCTTTGTCTCCCTGAAAATATCGCAGAAATACATATAATGTCATATAATGTGAACAAAATATATGTGGGCAATTCAACAGAAAACATCACTATAGCATGACTGTATCCTTACCTTGAAACCTTTGTGGCCTCGCTCACCCTGCATTCAGGAAAGAATTAAATAAGCATGTACTGGGCAATAATTTAAAACACATGATTTTTTTTTTTTACTACAAATGTATTTCTTACCTTATTTCCCCTTTCTCCTTGGTCTCCCTAAAGATAAATTAGGACCAAATGAAAATAATTAGTTGTAGGTTCAGAAACAGGGCACTTAGTAAATCTGTACATGGATAAAATGTAAGACACTAACCTTCATGCCTTGATAACCGATTGGACCACGATCACCATCGTTTCCCTGTTATTGGAGAAAAATAATAATTTAAGTAAATGTGCAAAATACAGATAACACTGAGAAAGTGATTTCTTCATAGCCCTATTTCTAGGGAGTAGTAGTCCTAGTCGAAGGTTCTTCATTCTCAACACAATATTGCTGGATAAGGCAATGCCAACTGTACCAACAGCATCAACAAGGCACAACTATTTGTGCTGCAAATCCTCCAGCCCCACCTGTTTTGCAGAGTGACTAAAATCTCCAATGTGACTGTGACTTCAGTGTCGTAGCCTTGCAAGCCTAATTAGCTCTGTTAGCCCCTGAGCTTTATTAGCTTCTTTTCCTGCGTAATTTCACTTGTTTTGTTAGTCTGTTTCAATGGCAGTGCTGGCTTGTACATGTATTGTTTATCCCACTATATGTTTCAAAACTGTCATTCATCCCATGCTCATACATACCACCTCCAGGACCTGCTTTCCTGACATGCATCTCACATATTATAAGGAAAGAATACAAATGTATAGCTTCAAAAATATTGATTTTAAACTTCACATACACTTACAATAGACACATTAGGTTTGGACAGTATACAACTGGATTGAAATAATGTCATTGCTGGATTTGGGAACATATGCAGCCTAATCAGGTTTGGTCCAGACCAGACCAGACCAGTGTGGAGATCTTTGGGTCTAGTTCAGGAAGACTGTTACATTAATTAAATTAATATTATGATGATGGAAAGTACCTATAATTATAGAAAAATGTGTGTGTGTGTGTGTGTGTGTGTGTGTGTGTGTGTGTGTGCGTGCACCTTGTCCTAGTATACTTGTGAAGACCTAATATCCTTTCAAGAATAGGAAAATCTGCCAATTTTGAATGTGAGAACTGTTTAGTTGCAATGATTTTTTTTACATAAAAGCAACTTTTATTTGATTAATCAAAACATCTTTAGGATACTTACTTTAAGGTTTGGAGGTTACATTAAGATGCATTAAGGCATCTTAATTTATCTTGATTTAATTTGTTAAGGACATTACTTGGGCTTGGGAAAAATAGGTGTTTGAAATACTGATTTTGCAACGTTTCCCACCTACAAAGAGTGAAGAGGTCTGTCATTTTTTATCGTAGGTACACTTCAACTGTCTAAAACAAATCCAGAAAATCATAAAGTATGATTTTTCAATAATTAATTTGCATTTCATTTCATAAAACAAGTATTTTATCGTCTACCAAATAGCAGGAATTCTGCATATGTATATATGTATATATGATATTAGATCACAATTATAGTGAGACAATCATGTGTTGTTCGAGATGTTCAGAATAGTTATGGATAGTGTAAAATAGGAGGTACATGGGTAAAATATGTGTAAAGAAGTTTTTATATGTTTACTAACCATAGGTCCTGTGTCTCCTTTCTCTCCAGGCAACCCTTGTCTTCCAGGCTCCCCCTGATAAAAATATTTTACTTTCAGTAACAGTTTGCAAACACAAACGAGTGTAGGTGTGACCAGCTTATGCAGTTGCAGTATCAGTTACCATTTTTGGAATGATACAAACCAACATTAACACACAATAACTTTTAGAAATATTTATTTTGGAATCATTATGTATGGGAAGAATACGTGTGACATTTCACATAATAAAATTACCAAAGAAGTCTCATGAAGGGCTGATGATTGTACGGAAATATTAAATAAATGAAAAAACAAATGAATACGGCATACAGTAAACTTAATTTGGCAAAATTTAAATACTATACTATACTAAATATATATTGATTTACTTTGGTAATTAAGGCATGGCTATATGAAAGAAAAAAACAAAACTTTAAATTAACAGAAAGACAACACTGTCAATGTCAAACCCAATATACTTACTCTTTGTCCTGGGTCTCCTTTTGGGCCAATAGGTCCAGGAGGAGCCTGTCAAAATGTAAACCAAAATGGTTATCATATCATTAACTTAAATCTGCAGTAATCTTAGTGTAGACAGTAGACTAAACGATGAAGATACTCACATTGCAGTCAACTGAGCAGCACTGTAAAAAAGTAAGGAAATTACATCATATTATAGTATGTTACACCAAATAGATGTTTCACAACATTAAAGAACAATCAAACACTAGCAGGTTAAATGTATGGAGAAAGGACAAACAAGCATACCAGATCTGTTGTTTCATTGGTCTAGAAAAGAGAACACAGAAAACGACAAACAGAGAGTAAACAAAATGAAAACCAATATAAAAACCATTAAAATTCGAAAGCTAAATTTATCATTACATCATTTAGTCCCATTCATTATTAAATCATAATTTGGCAGGAGTAGAAATCTTAAATGTTCAACTGGCTTCATATTGGCAGTGAAATGATACAACAACTACACTGCTCCCAAATATGAGGGGATATAACATTTTGAAATAATGTTTCAATAAACTGCTGTTTAATGTTTTTAGCAATAAAAAGTTCTATTTAATCTGTGGTTTATATGTAAAACGCTTTGTGATTTTGGACAAAAATGTGAAATAAGTTCAGTTCATAGTGACTTGGTAAAAATATGTCTGTAGTTTGACGATGGTACTCACGATCATGTGGATGATTGAGTGAATCGTATTAATCTTGCTGGACTGCAGGTCATCTGCAGCGGTGAAGTTCTGCCTGTACCTCATATCTGTTGCAATAACAGACAGCCTGGTGTTCTAACAGAGAAATAGCAGTAAGAATATAATCACTACTTTGAAACGTGCAATTTAACTTTAAGCAGGTGGTAATAAATTGTCATCAAATAAAGGTGAGAGCAGTAACACAAATTGCTTATATAACTCCTTAATTATACATCTTAAGTTATTCTTACAATAGCACTAATGGTTTAGCACAAGTTTCAACCATCCTGTGCATGGATTTGTGATTCTGGTGTAAAATGACTTTTTTAAAACAGTGCAAATGACACATGCAAGTGCACATCAAGGAAGCAGACGGGATGACGATGGCACAACAGTTGAGGTTGAATTACAAAATAAATGTAAGTTATAAACTAATAGAAAATGCAAATGCATAATAAACACAGCCAACAAGGACTAAATACCACATCATGCATAGGATTATGTCACCTCTTGTATTACGTAATAAGGGGTGATACAACGCAGGGTGTGAAGTCAAACAGACACACACAAGCATGCACAAGTGTGTGGGGCAGGTAACCATGAACATACATAAACAGCCAAAAGCAGCTGTGGTGTATCATGACATGAACATGTAAGCTACTAACGACAAGTAAAAACATGACAGAAAGAAATACTCAAACAATTTAAGTCAAAATCAAAAGTTATTTTTTCAAACGTAGTGCAAGTTAATTTACAAGAGTTTTTTCAAACTATAAATGTAAGTAAATACTGTGATTTGAAAGTTTTTGATGAGTGAAATTGACATTATGTCGGTTTATTAAGCAAAAACGAAGCTTGTGGTGTAGTACCTCCTGGTCGGGGCTGATGGCAACAGAAAACACTTTGATACCATGTTGCCGTGCTTCATTTGCTGCTTCCTGTATCCCTCCGCAGGGTTCTTTATAACCACTGATAGGGTGACCATCCGTCACAACCACTATGTACTTATTTTCACGATAGTTGGAGCCTCTGGTGACAGAAACAATAGTTTGAATTGAAAAAAAAAATTATTACCAATTCATAATAGATCATTTTACATTTACATTCACGTTATTTCACAGATGCCCTTGTTTGCAGAGGCTTACAACTGATTCAATCTTGCAATCCAATTAATTATGGGTTAAGGGCCTTGCTCAAGGACATTGACATTGCAATAGATGTATAACTTATAATACTAATAATAATAGGTACCACATTTTAACATCATAATACAGATATGTCTTACTTAACGTCCATGATATGTTCAGTGAAACTGTATCTGGATATTATCTGAACACAATATTATATTCTGTATTTAGGAGGACTATATGGAATACTGAAGGGAACTGTGTATTGACTACATAGCGAGGATGCTGCAATTATCTCATACAGTTATTTATTCAATAGCAATACTGACCACAAACAGTGCCCTGTCTTGCTCAGATACAAGCACAAGCTTTTTTATTTTTCACCTCTCTCTCTCTCTCTCTCATAAACACATTTATGGAATAAAACTGTCCAGCATGTTCCAGTACTACAGATATCATGATTTAAGATGTGCCGTGATGTGTCATCTTATGGAATCAAATAAAAAGAAATTCTCAAATAGAAATGCAACCGCAACTGGCCTGGATTCACACCAGGTTGTGGTACTGCGGAGTACAGATTCAGGGGACGTATTTTACCTTAGTGGTAAGCTAAACGCCACACAGTATTTAGTCTGCTCACGCTGACACTTAAGTACTTTATAGTCTATTGTACGTGCTATTGTATTTGGCCATATATTGTATGAGTTACGTAAGTTAATAACTTTATAAGAATAATCAAGCCACAGATGTATATGCAACTAGACATTCAGCAGATGTTGTGGCGTATACCTGTATACAGTTCTTAGTGTCATGGCTATTGATGGGAATTAGGGAAACTTAACACAAAAAGTAAGATCTCTCCAGAGTGTATGTTGCTGCTGATTTGATATACTTGCTCTAAACCAGTGTGGGGACGGGTCAGCAATGCATAATTGTATTTTAAAGAAACAGCAGGTCTGTTCTGAAGCAAATGTTTTTCAAATGTAATTATAATGTCAGATTTAACAGAATGAAATAAATGATCCAATGCATTGCTTTTCAGAACCTTTTTAACAAGAACTTAAGTTATATCTGTTCTTGCCGATTTCTCTTCCTCCCAGGAATCTTTCCTCTTCTCTGAATTACATTTCTATGTTTCTTTGTTATGCAGGGCACACCATTCCTCTACCGTCAGGACAATTGTCCAAGCTTATTTCCGTATGAAATTATATCAAATATAATTATAAAATAATTAAAGTATGTTCAAATCTTGTGACAATTATTTTATAGCTACTTAACACATCCTCCTTGTGCCACCATAATCATCATAAGCTAATAATTATGAACTAATAATCACACTATGACTGGAAAACACCCAGACAAATTAATACTTAATGATCGTTGTTTTTCTTCATCGAGTGGATGGAGGGAATCAAACAATACAGATGCACAATGTCTGAATATTACATATATGCAGCTAATCAATTATTTGCCAGTGTTAAAAACCAGTGCATAATTAGCATTATTCTCCATGCATCTACTGTATACAGAGTAAAGGAAAGCTGTTAGAAGACTTTGACATATATGTGTGTTTTACGTACCCTCGGAGAACCTCGGCGATACCTTCTCTGATGGCACAATCAGTGTATGTGCCCTTGCCAATGTATGAGATACGGTCTATCTCTTCTTTTAGCTTGTCTCTATGTGGGTTCAGCTCCACAAGGGAGCTAATGAGCTTGACTTCATCACTGTAGTGCAAAGCACCAGAGTTCCAGGTAACAAAGCGGTCGCAGGGCTGTTTACTAGTCACAAGGAGAAGCACAGATTAAATAGTCCACAAAGTGTAATCAGTATCAAGAAAATAAAATGTGATATGTAGAAAACATTAATTTGTGGAGACAGTACTTTAAGATACTGTATATACAGAAGTTACATTTAAAAGCATCACAGCTAGAGTTAATAACTAAATATAAAATGCACACTGTATCAAGTGTCATAAACTTTGGTTAAGAGAGCTACGATATGTACTATTAATGTAAATGAATCTGTCACTTACACCTGAGGCAGTTCATCGATGAACTGCTTGGCGAAGTCCTTGATCTGTTCGATGTAAAAATCTGCAGGTGTTTTTCTTAACGCAACACTCTCGGATGTGTCCAACACAAAGAACAGATCCACAGGGCATTCTAGAAAGGAAAATTCAACCAGAGTCAACATGCAAGTAAGAAGATCAAGCCAGTTTGATTATCAGTTGATCACACATGCTTATATGGGTACAATCTGACTATGTACAGAGGTGGGCAAACTAATACTGGACATGTATATCCTACAATCAGAAAAAGGTCGTAACAACATGGAGAATGTAAACAAACAATAATAGCAGCGTGTCTAACATTGACTTTTGTTTCATGGCAGACAGAATGAAACCGAGAGATTTCATGTTTTGTATGTTCAGCAACATTTAATTTGTTGCTACACATTCATTCCTGCATATGAGGCATGCAAGACTTTCCAAAAGATTTAGGACTAGTAATGAGGTATAAAAAAGTTAACAATGCTGAGACTGAAAACAAGTGATGTCAACAGGTAAAAAAAAAGCAGAATCAGAGTCTTTGAGAACAAAATCTCCAGGTTGTCAAAAAATGAGTGAGAAAATCATCTGCTACAAAATAATGAAATGAAACAACGGAACTTCAAGGAAAGATTGGAAGGGGTTTACATATTTCCGACATCCGACACTTCTCCAGGGATGTCCATCCAATGTCCATGTCCAAGAAGACAATACAAAACTACATGCTGCACACATCACAAAGGCATGGCTATAAAGAAGAGGGTACGGGTACTGTACATTTTATACATAAAATGTACATAACTGTACATTAAATGTGACAACAGCAATACCGTACGGTTTAGGCCTAGTACGTGTTTGCAGAAGGAATCTGACAAAATAACACCTGAAATGCTAAATCACTTGGTATGCTTGGTGCGAAATTGTGTTTAAAATGTTGTGAGAATTAATGACAATTACAAAATGGTAAATGTTTTACTGTCATAACTTGTGGAATGTGCTGCAAACCTGAAATTCAGGAATTAATGCATATTAATACAAAACGAAACATGACATATCTGCTGTTCACTATGGCACTACTTATATTTGTTATAGTTTCTTTCTACTGATTTACAGTCCAGATACACTATATGGCCATGGTTTGTGCACACTTAGAAATTACAGACAAAACAGGGGTGTTGATATTGAGTCTTCATTTTTGGTTACAACTGTCTTCACTTTTCTTAGGAGGTTTTTTACAGTAGATTTTGGAAACAGTCAGGTCAGGCACTCATTGCACAAAAAGCCCTGGCTCACATTTGGCATTCTAATTCATTTCTAAGTTGCCTAATGGAGTTAATCTCATAGTTCTGTGCAGTCAAGTTATCTATCAAAGTTTGAAAACCATTTGAGTTTAGAGAGGTGGAATATTGATATATCCATATTAGGCTGCAACAACGAATCGATAAAAAAAATCGATTATTAAAAGTGTTGGCAACGAATTTCATTATCGATTTGTTGTGTCACACGATTTATGTCTTACTCGCCTTTACATATCCGCTTACGTCACGCTTCATAAACGCTGGAAAAAAATTAAATAAAAACGACTTGAATGGAGCGACAGAAATTTCTAAAGTTTAACATTAAGTGTGGTGAATACGAGCGAACACTCTGTGCTCGATTATGTAAGACTGTCATTAGCACTATATAGAGCGGGTAATGGCTACATGTTGTACACGCTGTTAAGTTACCAAGTAAAAGATCTGTACTGCATCCTCGTGTCCGTGAATGATTATTAGAAGTAAGCCACAGTATTAATATTATATAGTAAGTCCAAAGACCACAACATTAAAAAGTTAATACATTCTACAAAAGAAACATGACCGATGCAGAGAAGAAGGTTCGCCTTAAATCCTCAAAGTGTGCTTCA
>JAUZST010005672.1:0-15387 GCA_034779995.1 Parotocinclus haroldoi | reverse complement strand
TCTTCTTCTTCTTCTTCTTCTTCTTCTTATTATTATTATTATTATTATTATTATTATTATTATTATTATTATTATTAAGTATGTCTGCTGAAGGTAAGGTGTTTGTTACCTAGTTCCTCAGCTGACCAGCAGAATCACAAGCAGTCGATTAATTCTCAGTGCCTCCAGATAACCAATCTAAAACATTCGTTCCGGTCTGTCCAGAGCGCAGGAACAGAGAGGAACAGTCTGCATTTTCTAAGGAAAGAGGAGGACGAGACGGAGGGTGAAAAACGGGGGAAGAAAATTAAATTGTGTTTGGTGGTAAATTCTATTAGGGAACCGAGAGAGTCTCCTGACAGCTTCTGTCCACTTAGGGAATTAGGAGAAGTGTGCATTGTTTAAATAAACAATAGGGAACACACACACACACACACACACTCACACACACACTCACACTCACAGACACACACACACTCACAGACACACACACATACATGCCAAACACATAAACAGATCAATCAATCAATAATAAATACATAACAAGAAACAAATGAAGTTTAGTTACAAAGACATTTAGATACACTCATGTTCAAAATTATGCGGCCGCTTAAGTCCTGCACAAATAGCTCTGTGGGGTCATGGCCATCCACTTCTCCCCATTATCTCCATGATAGCATCTCAGATTTGTCGGCTGCATATCCATGATGTGAATCTCCCATTTCACCACATTCTAAAGCTGTATTCTGTACTCGGTTGAGATCTGGTGACTGGAACCGTTTGGAATTATTAAGTGTTATCCTGCTGAAGTGGGCCATCAGAAGAGGTGCTTCTGTGCTCATAAAGGGGGGCACATGGTCAGCAACAATCCTCGGGTACGCTGTGGGATTTAAACAATGCTCAGTCTGTATTAGAACCTAAAACCATTACCCCACCAGCAGCCTGAATCCTGATCCAAGGCAGGACGGATCAGACCAGAGCAGACAAGGTTCTTCTAATCTTCCACTGTCCAGATAAATGAACTGAGTTTCCTGAAATTAGCTGATACAGAGTGTGGTTCTATCCTGCTGTAGCCTATCTGCTTCAAGGTTCACTGTATCGTACAGAGCTGTTCTTGGTTATAAAGAGTGTTTAATCGAGTCACTGTTAACTTTCTGTCAGCTTCTCTGGCATCAGTGTGCCATTTTAACCCAGAGAGCTGCCCTTTTATACAGACCATTCTCTGTAAAACCTATAGAGGGCGCTCTGGGTCTGGCAGCCACGCCCCGTTCAACGTCACTTAAAAATCACCTTTCTTAGCTGTTCCAATGCCCTGCTGGATTCAGCAGCTGGTCATGATCACGCCTACAGGAATAAATGCGTCTGATTGGCTGGTTGGATATCTGTATTAACGAGCCGTCTGATATGTGGAAAGACGAGATCCAACAAGGAATCTGTATTTATTTATTTTCACTAATGTCTTAGATGTTATGGTTCTATATTCTCTATTTACAGTTTTTTTTTCTCTGTTCAGAATCACCTTTTCTCAAAGCTATTAGTCTACATATTAACTTATTTTACATTTCTTCTATATTTCTTTATCTTAATCCACTACTATACATGTTTGTTAAATTACTTCGTTTCATTTTTATTGTAGTCATCTAGGCTTCCCAGCAAGGTTTCTTCTTTTTAACTTTTAGAGAGTTTTTCCACTGTCGCCCTAGGCTGTGAGACAATTTGAGATATCAGAAACATATTTCACTTGACTTGAACTGTCTCCCACAGAGCTTGAGTCATTTTTCCAGAAAGAATGGAAAGCTGATGAAAATATAATACATTTGTGTCAATTGAACATTTGTGTCCAAAAGAAAACTCCCAGTGAAGTGCATGTTCCTCCCTCTAAAAGCTCCAGCTGCGAAAACCATAAAGATCAAGCTCCAACCTGCTTCAGAGAAGTGTGTAATCCAGCGCACATCAAACCCTCACACCCACCTCCAAGGGTGTGATTTAGAGGGGCTCCCCAAAAGCCGATTGTGTTTTAATAAAGTTCATTAGGGGGAGGGAGCTAATCCTGAGGTAATCTCTTCAGAGCAGGAGGAAGGAAAGCAGGATTACTGACCCACCATAATCCAGATGAAATGACTGGGATTTAATCTGCGCTGAGGAGCAGATGGTGAACTCACTCCGAACCAAACCCCCTGAACCCCCCGAATCCCCAAAACCCCCCAAAGCAAACAGAGACATCATCTCATGATGTGTAAACAGATCTGTTCATCCATTTATTTATTTATTTGTGATTACAAACGAAAAAAAAAAATGTAAAAGCTGTTAATTTGTTCCAAACACATCTTAAAATGCATTGGTTTGTTCTTTAATTTGTTCCTTTTCCTTCTTCTACTTTTTTCTATTTATTTCTTTCTCAACTTTTCTGTCTTGATTTCTTTCTTTTTTCATGTATAATTAATGACTATTTCAAAATCTGGTTTGTCCTTCATTGCTTTGATTACTCATTTGTTTACTAATCGATTTCTGCCTTTTTATTTCACCCTTCCTTTCTTCGTTTTTCTTGCATAAATTATTTATTTATTCCTCCATTTCTACAACTGTTTGTCTTTCTTTCTGTAACCTGTCGCTCCATATCTGCATAACTTTGTCTTTTTATATAATTAATTCATTTATTACAACATTTCTACCTCTCTTTGTTTGTATCTATTTGTCCTGATAACGCAAGTATTTATTCTTTACTTAAAGCCAGCTTATGTTACTCTAAAATCTCAATATGCTTTTCTGCGTTAATGCTGCATCACAGAAGAAGTGGGCGGAGCTTTTGGAGGGGAGAGAGATCACCCCTATTCAGTTTAGGCTTTGTAGGACTGAAATTCCTCCTGATTTGGAATCGTTTAATGATTTTATGCTCTGTAGAGGGAGAAATCAATTTGTTTATCTTATACAGCTACGCTAACACACTGCATTTAAACATCAATCCTTTATTAGATATTGAAGTTTACTTTTATTAACTGTCTGTGAGAGAGAGAGAGCGAGCGAGCAAGAGAGAGAGAGAAAGAACCTGTACACATGAGCGGTCAGCTTTTTAATTTCATAGAAATATTTAAATCCATGTTTATTAATTAAAGTCAGCCTATGGATCACTAACGATGTAGAGACAGAAATTAAAATCACTTTTTTTTCCCCTCCAGAGAACAGACAATAATTTCGGGGGGATTTCTGAAATGCTTCCCTTTTTCTCATTAAATATTCCTGATGAAAGTGAAGGAACCAAGTGGCAGAAAACAGGAAACAGGATGTGAACACCAACGTGATTCAGGGGCATCTTCATATGAAGCGGGATCAATTAAGCAACCAATTTATTTAGATTTCCTTATTTAAATTGGGGGGCACCCCCGGTCCACAGACCCGGCGTTTCCCAGACCCGGTTTGAGAGGGGGCTTTGATGTGGATTGACGCCCTCGCTGAAGGAGCGAGAGAAATCTGAATCAAAATATTAATTGATCGAGACTGAACTATGCATAAAATCATTTAATAGAACATCGAACATCAACGGCTACTCATGATCAGGAATAGGGAGAACATGCTAAACTCCACACAGACAGTCTGAGCTCTTTATTGAGAATAGGAAACTGGGGTCTCAATTGGGAACCAAAATGAGATTTTTGGAGTCTTCAACAATATTTTAATTGGAGTCTTATATGTGATCCTAATCAGAGTCTCATACGGGTCAGAATTTACATCTTGGTCCAATATGGGGCCTTGATCAGGGCATAAATCAGGTCTTCTACAGGATACCAATCATGGTCTCAATCAAGGTCTGACATGGGGACTTAAATGGAGTCATAATGAGTGTTGAACAGGGTTTTAAAGGGAGTCTTAATTAGTTTCACTCGGTTCTTATACAGATTCTTTACTGAGGTTTTAAATCAGGTCCTAATTGGGTTCTTAAATGGAGCTGTGATTCAGATTCAGATATATGTAGTGTCTGTTTGATTCTTAATTTAGGTCTTAATTTGAATCTTAAGTAGAGTCTTAATTGGGGTCTTAATTGTTATCTTAAACAGGATCTTAAATGTGGTACCATACAGGGTATCCTTCAAGGTCTTAAATGGGGTCTTAAATTGGATCTTAGTCTCAAATTGGAAGTTACAGGGTCTTAAATTGAGTCTCAGTTGGGGTCTTAGTTTGGGACCTAATCAGCATCTTATATAAGGTCTTAACTGGGGCGTTAGTCAGGACTGTTACTGGGGTCCTAATTGGGGGTCTTAATCAGAGTCATAATCAGGTAATAAGTGGGTCTTAAATTGGGCCATATTAAGCGTCTTAACACCCATTAACTGGGATTTTAATATGGGGTCTCTATCTTAACTGGGGGTCTTAAAGGGGTTCCATAAGGAATTGTAAATGGGGGTTTAAACATGGACTTGATTGGGGTGTTAATAAGGCCTTAATTGGGATCTTAATTGAGGTCTTATATGGGATCACAAATGGTCTCTCATATGGGGACACTGAACCTTAATTACGGTTTTAATGGGATCTTAAAATGGGCTCAAATGTTCTTAGAAAGGGTTTTAAAACAAGTTTTGTTCAGGACCTTAATTGGGGTCTTAATCCGAGTCTTATTTAAGGTCTTAACGGAGGGCCTCTACAGGAGGCCTAATTGGGGGACCTAATCAGCGTCTGTAATGGGATGTCATTGTGGGTCTTAATTAGGGACGTAATCATGTTAATTGGGGTCATAAACAGCTCTGTTTGGGTTCATAATCAGGGTCTTGCATTGGGAGTTAACTGGGAACTGGTTCTTAATTGGGTATGTTAAGTCTTCATGAATTTTTTTCTTGCTTTACATTTGGTACCAGAATCTGAAACTTACTTAGTGACAAAAACAGATGAAAGAAAAAACAGATTTAATCTGAAGACGATTTTATTCGCAATCTAAAAAGCAGCAGCCGAGTGTCCGCAAACTTTCGGCCATGTAAAATAAATCCTTGCATCCCCAGATTAATTCCTATGTCAGAATTCCAAGTAATTTAAAGATGATGATTTAATTAACCACACCCCCAGTATAATATCTGTAGCAGCCCCAACCGCTTCCTCCGTTGTTCTGAACTTAAAACAATGCCACCTTTGTTCCGCGGAGGCGCCGCTTCATGCTAAAGTACAGGTACATGGTGAGAATGCAGAGCATGGACAAGAGGTAGAGCGCCATACACAGGCTCACATCCAGCCTGGAGAAGCTCAGGCTTAGCAGGACCATCCAGCGGCGACTTTGGGACTGGACGTACGGTTCAGGCTCCTCCTCCTGAGCGGAGAGATCCCGCTTCATCCTCCTACCGCTCGAAAACTGCCTCTTTATCGCTGTGGAGTCCAGGTCCACGATGTCCTCTCGGACCTTCCGTATCCTGAGCCCGACCATTCTAGGCCTTCCTACAACTTCCTTCATTCCCGTTTCCTCCTTCAGAGCCTCCCTGGCTCTCCGTCTATCCTTCAGAGGTTTCCCTACGTCATCAGACACATGGTCATTTAGGAGGCCCTGGGGGGAGTAATAGCTCTTCAGGAACTTGAGGACCTCCTGCTCGAGCCAGGCGTGTTCCCCGGTGGATGTCAGACCGTGGCAGAAGGGGCAGAGCTCAGGAGGAGGCCACTGGAGCTTAGGGAAGTGGGGGTCCTCACTCAGAGCACCTAAGGAACCAAACACAAACAAGGGTTTTAGTTCGTCCAAAGCTTACAAGATGTAATCATGACATATGGGCAAAGAAAAAAAGAAAAAAAAAAAAAGACTGCAAACATATAAATATAGAATAATCATAAACAATCATCATCATCATAATTACTACTATTACTATTATTCACATTATTAATATTACTCTCGATTACAATCATTATTACTATTATTTTATTATAAATATTATTATTCATATTATATTATTATTCATCAAATTACTATAATATATATTATTATTATTACTACTACTACTACTATTATTGCTATTATCATTTTTACTATTAATGTTACTATTATTATTATTATTACTTCTATCATTATTACTATTATTTTTAATGCTATTATTTTTATTATTATTACTGGCATTATTATTATTACTACTTCTATTATTACTTTTCTTATTACTATTAGCATTAATTATATTATTTTTACTATTATTATTACTCTCAATACTACTACTATTATTAACATTATTACTGTTATTATTAATTATATTATTACTATATTCATTACTACTATTATTAACATTTATTACTATACTTATAATGTTTATTATTATTATTATTATTATTAATAATAATACTTATGATTATTATTATTATTATTATTATTATTATTATCAACAACATTTATTAATATACATGATAATAATAATAATAATAATAACAACAACAATGACTATTATTATAAGAATCATTTTTATTATTTATTATCATTATTATTATTATTATTATTATTATTACTACAGCGTAATAATCTGGACCATGTATTGTTTGTACAATTAGCTCCTGATTTTGAACACTGTTGCTCTAGCATCTCAACCCCAGGATCAGGTACCTAAACATTGTAACCCACATATATTTGTTTATGGCACACAGTCGTTGTAGCTAGAGGGAGAACATACCAAATACCAACCAACTACATAGTATTAAATTACAGAAAAACGCAAAGCGGAAGCATTTTCACTAGTGACCTATAACATTTGGCTCCACTGTATATAATAAACATACTGTATATCCATTTCATATTTAATTCCATTACTGGACAGGTGGGGGTCACTGCTGCATCACCAGGGGATGACCCCCCCCAAAGTCCGCTCTCTGAGATTTTGATGGGTTACATTTCAGAACACAGCGCCACAAAAGTTTGGAAATATCTCTCACTAAGCGTAATTCAAATGGGAGCAGGCTGGGACTCGAACCCGTAACTCTGGAGCTGTGAGGGGACAGCACCACCAACTGATGGCTCTATTAAATGTTTGATTAACTGATTATTAACGACACTACCTTGCTACTGGAGAACAGAGTTACACTTATACTGCTTAACACTGTGCCTGGGGGGCTGTGGACGTGTGTGTGTGTGTTGGTCTGAAGTGTGATCAATAGGCGCGTGTGCCGCCCCCCCTGGGATTGAGGGGTTGTAAAGATAATAGATGAGGTTGGCAGACAGAACGCCTCCTTTCACACGCATACACGCACACACAGCACTTCCCATAAGTCATATATCAATCTAACACACACACACACACACACACACACACACACACACACACACCATAAATCATACACACAATAGACCAAACACACAAATGAGAGAGTGAAAACCCTTTTTTTGTGTGAATATTAAACTGCATCTTTGCGTTTCTTCCACACTATAGTTTTAGGACTCTTACAGCTTCCTATCTCAGGCCCCACAAACGATCAGTCACTCACGTTGAGACACGGGACGCCGTATCTATGGAGAACATACAAATTCCACTCAAACGGGAATATACACACACAAAGCCAGCTTAACTCTCACACATCACAGAAGAAGGAAGACTTTGAGACGTCAGCAGGAATTAGTAATGACACCAGCTGTTCTGCATAAGAGGGATTAATCATGATGTGGGAAACTCCGAAAAGCTACAAATAAAGTATTTCAAATATAGAGAAAATTATTTTGTATTTCATCACCAAAATGTAGTTAAACAATAAAAGAAAATACAAGTCAAACTATTTCATAATCCTGAAAAAAAGATCAGACACAAACCAAAAACGTGTCTATTATTATTATTATTATTATTCTATTATTATTGTACTATTATGACTAATTGTAATTATTATCATTGTTATTAATATTACAAATGTTGTTGTTTTTGTATTATTACTGTTTTATTATTATTATTATTTTCTTTGTCTTATCATCATCATCATCATTATCATGACTGTATTGTTTTTTTTACTATTATTAGTCCAGATAAAATAATAATAACAACAACAACAACAACAAATTACTACTGTATTATATTTATTATTCTTTTTATTATTACTATTATTAGCATTATATTTATTATCATCATCACTATATTATTATTACTCATATTAAATGACTATATATAATTAATAATATTCTTATCTTATTATGATACTATTATAACCATTACCATCATTGTATTATCATTATTACTATATTATCATTACTACTATATTATTATATTATTATCATTATTACTATTATTGCATTATCATTACATTGCTATATTATTATTACAATTTTAACATTCACATTAATTACTATTATATTTATTATTATTATTCGTTCAGATTTATTTTGTTAACTTGATGCAATTTTATCATCATTATACTGATATTTTTAAGTTATTACTATTGCTGTTATTATGATACGTTATTATTATTATTATTATTATTATTATTATTATATACTGCTTACAAAATTTTGTTAAAATAAAAATCCTATAATGACATTTCCCCTCATTATTGTGTGCAGTGTCATTACTATTTATTATATTTTTTTAGAGGAAGCATTTTAGGTGTGTGTGTGTCTGTGTGTGTGCGAGAGAGAGAGAGAGAGAGAGAGAGAGAGAGAGAGAGAGAGAGAGAGAGAGAGAGAGAGAGAGAGAGATCAATAAATCAAGGACGCTCGCGCCGCTATTGGGCGCAAAATCAGTAGCAGAGTCTCGCCACGTGTCGCCTGAGTGTGATTATTATCTGAGTACTGCTTACAAGATTAGTATAATAATAATAATAAATTAAACAGACAATTGGCGGGGCTGGATAATAATAGAGGGTTTTTAAATGTAATGCGCACATGATAAAGAGAATATAACGATCGAAAAGTTAATCGGAATCTGAAGCAGGCTTTACTGGACATATAACAGAAATAGGAATTAAACTAAATTAAAATGGTATTTCCTATATTAGCCAAGTCTGAAATAGCACAAGAGATAAACTAAATCCCAAAGCAAACTTTCTTCCATGCAAGTGAAAACTGTTTAAACATGACTGTTTATTGACTCGACTGCAAGATTATCCTGTGTGTGTGTGCGCGCGCGCGCGTGTGTGTGTGTGTGTGCGCGCACGGAGATAATAAAGCTCATTCCCGCCGCTCTCAGTGGCTCTCGCGCACGCTCGCGCTCCGTTATCTACTCTTTGATGGACTGTGAACTTGGCGAGCTTGGTCCTGGGTTCACCCGCATGTCAGGGTCTGTGCGCGCGGGTCAGCAGCGGGTCAGCTGCCAAGGAACGGGCCCTGAGCTCGAGCCTTTTTTTTTTTTTTTGGGTGGGGGTATTGGGGGTCTTTAGATAGAAACACACACACACACACCTTATTATGCGTAAACAAAACTGGTTAGGGATCACATCACGTGACACTTTCCTAACAATAACCTGTAAAACATTGCCGTAACTGTTGCAAGCACGTGAACATAGACTAAACTCATCTCCTTTGTCATACATAGAACAGTATTAGTATTATTATTTTTAAGATGTATTTCAGAATAATTTATTTGAATCTCCAGCTTTCTTAACCACGTAGGGTATAGTTCTAAAATATACACAACAACGATGAAATCATTTTGTTGTTAACAGTATTATATAGATTTGATTTGTTTAGGATTCATATTATGGTTATTCGTTTTATTATTATGCATTTGTCTATATATAGCTATCTAAGACTTTTCGCAACATACTTTTAAACACGGCAGTATACTTTATAAAATAAAGCGTATTTTATTATTACCATAATAATAATAATAATAATAATAATAATAATAATAATAATAACAACAACAACAACAACATAATAGCAGAAAATGTATTTTAGCATATTTTATTTAGCTCTGTTTTTGCATCATTCATTTTCAATGTAAGAAAAGGGAGCGACTTATTGTCAAAGTGTGTAAAATATTTTAGGTTTAAAGATTCGGAAAATGTATGGGTTTTTAAACATGTTGCTCCGTTTGAAATTAGGTTTTCCATCGAAATGATTCATTCTGTAGCTTTTCTAGCGTGGAAAACTAAACAAAACCACGTTATCGACACGTTATCTTAACTGTTTATGCTTTCTATATTTGTAGCCTCGTGCAAAAAAAAAGTGCAAATATGACACATTTCAGGCTAATTTAACGCACCGTTAACGAGTCCATCAAGACTTGACCTGTGATCTTACAAATACGAGGTAGTGGATCATCTGGAAAAGCAAACGTCACTTATCTTGACATATTACGCCATGTTCTATATCGAGGTTCCATTATTTACATTTATTGTAGGCAATTTCATCAAGAGCGCTCAAACTTTTGCACATGACCGTACGGGCATAGCTGGAGAGTTTTCAGAGTGTTGGGGATTTATGTTAACCTGTTGCCGTTTCTGCAGTGCTAAATGTGTTATTAGCCTACCGTCGGTGCAGTCCAATGCTCGGTGTTTAAATCTGATCTTACGACAGACTAACGATGGGCTACAGATAATGCAACGTCGTATGGACAAAGTCGTAAATGAAAACACAGCCTGACGTTTGTACCCGAGAGCGTCGCTGCTGATCAGCTCCACCCGGAGGCTCCGGCTTCCAGTGAGCGCTTTTACGCATGAACGGCTCCTAACCTTATCTCTCTTCTACTGTGTAAATAAACTATACTTGAACTTCAGGTAGCGTGCCTGTGCGACTCGGAGGCCAAAGGACATTACTTGAAGCATTTCACGCGTTGTTACGATTCTGCCGAGGAAATATGAGGCGCGTCGTTCCAGAGTTCAGAAACGAGGCCAAGTTTGATGCCGAGGCCGTGCGCATTTGGCAAGGTTAAGTCACGTTTAAAGGGAGCAAACATTGCAAATGGACGCCTAATAGTTTAGCATATGAACGCGTTGTTTGGATAAGCCCATGCCTAAGATACCAACCGAAGTCTGGACCCTGTGTGCGTGTGTGGGGGGGAAGGGGGGGGGGGTTCGGCCGGTTCAATTGGGCCCGGATTTGGTCCCTATGAAGTCCAGCTGTTAATAACTGTTCTGTATTGGGGGCGATTCGCGTCTTTGTGCCACAATGCGTGTAAAGGTGAAATGCGGGGCAGTGAAGTGACATCAAAGAATGAGGGGAAAAAAGGGGGAAATCCGTAATGCGTCGCTGTAAAATTTGGAGCCATTCTGTCTCTCGACTGCCTGCGTTATAGCGGTCGTAAAAAGAAGGTCCGCGTGCTGTGGGTGGTTCTTGGTGTTTACTTATCGTGGAGGCTACCGGTAACCTTGCTCCGCTCCGTCACTTTTTAAACTGACCCAAAGTTGAACCCGCCGCCAGCCGACTATAATATTGGCCGCGTCCCAAACCGCACCCTGGCTCACTAAGCAGGACGCCGAAACGAAACGAGGGGCTGCGTAAAAGCGCGTAAATCAAAGACACCGTCGTGCATTCTAATCATTTTATTATTCGCACGCGGACCCTGGCTGCTTGCATGCACGCACTCGATTCGTGCACTTCTGACAGTTTTTTTTTTCTTTCATAGCTACATGCAATTACGCAGTTCGCGCTCTGTGATTAAGATGAAGCGCCGACTCGTCCCTGAGGGACCAACAAAGCACCCGGGTTGACGCTGATCGTAGAAGAAAGGCAACACAATGTTCAAATGGCGCAATGAAGACAGCCTGGCATGTCAGCTTGGCACCAGAGCTGGAGTAATGAGCGCGAACGCAAGGACTATCTGGAACAAAAGCAACCCGTGGACGCTGTCCCTTTGTGCGGGGGGGAATTAACACCTTTTCAAAGTTAAATCCTCGGATTGTCCTGCTTCTCCGGGAGGTGGTATTAAAATGCGCCTTCATAACAAATGGCTGAGAGTTGTCGGAGCGGCTTTTCTGGGGCTGGTGGGCGGGGCGAAAGGGACACCACAATTAAAGATGAACTTTGCGTGAACTAATTTATCTGACCCAAGGTAACGAGGAGGCCGAGACGGGAGGGAATGGGTATAAAAGGCTGGATGGAAGCCGGGTAAAGCTTCAGTTCCGAGCAAACCCTGTGGATCCTCTCTTCTCAGTCGTGGTGACAGTTTGCGCGTCATGGGTCTGTACACCCTGTTAGTAACCTTGCTTTGCACGGTCGTGCTTCCAGTGCTGCTCATTCTGGCAGCGGTCAAGCTCTGGCAGCTCCTGCTCATCCGAGGGCTCGACCCAAGCTGCCCCAGTCCTCTTCCCCCAGGCACCATGGGACTGCCGTTCATCGGCGAGACGCTGCAGCTCATACTCCAGGTAAGGGCACACGACAAACGTGGGTTCGCTCGCGAGTTTAACGTCTGTTTAAAGCAATCCAGTAACGCGTTACTTCTCCTGTTTCACAGAGGAGAAAGTTTCTGCGCATGAAGCGCCAGAAGTACGGCTTCATCTACAAGACTCACCTCTTTGGAAATCCCACCGTGCGCGTCATGGGCGCTGAGAACGTGCGCCACATACTGCTGGGGGAACACAAGCTGGTGGCCGTGCAGTGGCCAGCCTCCGTCAGGACCATCCTCGGGTCCGACACGCTCTCCAACGTGCACGGGATCCAGCACCGAAACAAGAAAAAAGTAAGGAAGCATTCTGCGTCTCAACAACACGCATGCGCACTGAAGAGACCGTGCAAACAGTGCTGCGTCCCAAAGTATTAGTGAATCTTTTGAGTAGCAAAGTGGAGTGGGTGCTTTTGGAAAACAGCCGTCGCCTATCAAGAGTTGAAATGCAATTGCTTTGGTTGCCAAGTCCTGCAATTTACCCCCCTAGTATCTTTGTTTAGAACATAGCGATTGGGTTATTTAATTCAGTATTGAAGATACTAAAGCAAACTGATTGTGCATTTGTTTGTAATTCAGTTGTATTATGTAAAGTGCATTCGTACGATCTAGCCTAGATAAAATGGCATTTGCCTTTAGGCCTGTTGGGCACGTGATTAAATACCAAGAGCGGTTATAAACATCTCCACCCCAACCTTTTAACCCGGACCTGGCAACCTCCTTGCGAGTTTCTAACGACATCCAGCTCATGCGCTCTGTTTGTGCCTCACCAGGCAATCCTCAAGGCTTTCTCTCGCGATGCTCTGGAGAATTACATCCCTGTGATCCAGGAGGAGGTCCGGAGCGCCATCACTGACTGGCTGCAGCGCGACGCGCCGGTTCTGGTTTACCCCGAGATGAAACGCCTTATGTTCCGAATTGCCATGAGGATCCTGTTGGGCTTCGAGCCTGAACAGATCAGAAGAGACGAACAGGCCTTGGTCGAGGCTTTTGAGGAGATGATCAAGAACCTGTTCTCCCTCCCGATTGACGTCCCATTCAGCGGCTTGTATCGGGTAAGCTCTCAAAGCACGCAGGATCGCTTACTTGAAGCAGTCCTTACAATCAGTGCTCCTATAATTACCTTCTCGTCATTTGTAGGGTTTGAAAGCTCGAAATTTTATCCACGCCAAAATTGAGGAGAATATCAGAAAGAAACTCCAGGATGGTGACAACGAGAATGAACCCAAATATAAGGATGCGCTTCAGCAGCTGATTGACAACAGCAGGAGAAGTGATGAACCTCTCAGCATGCAGGTAATGGGCTGGTCTTGGAGTCAAGATGGATTTGTGAAAAACGATTTAAAAGGGTGATCCATTAACAAACAGCGCTGGTTTCCCCCCCCCATTGTTACCACCAGGCCATGAAAGAAGCAGCAACTGAGCTTCTCTTTGGAGGCCATGAAACCACAGCCAGTACAGCAACCTCTCTGGTCATGTTCCTGGGCTTAAATCCAGAAGTGGTTCAGCAAATCAGAGAAGAGCTTGAAGAAAAGGTAAGGTCTTTTAAATCCGCAGCACAGCTCGTTGTGTCAAAAGTTACGGACGCATGCTAATGGGAATTTTCCTCCCCAACAGGACTTTTCCAACATTTATTTGCCTGAAAAGGCTCTCAACATGGAGCTGCTGGAGCATTTGAAATACACCGGCTGCGTCATCAAGGAAACCCTGCGAATTAACCCGCCAGTGCCCGGGGGATTCAGAGTGGCCCTCAAAACGTTTGATCTCAACGTGAGTTGATGTTTAGACCAGTACAGTTTCTTAGGCATGTCCACTTAACGCTTTAATGCACCAGCCTGGAACGGCGGACCCAAATTTAATAACGATTTCTTTCACTCTGTATCCAGGGCTACCAGATTCCCAAAGGCTGGAACGTGATTTACAGCATCTGTGACACGCACGACGTGGCAGATACCTTCCCTAACAAAGAGGAATTCCAGCCAGAGCGATTCATGACCAAATTCTCGGAGGACAGCTCCAGGTTTAACTACATCCCGTTCGGAGGAGGATCCAGGATGTGTGTGGGCAAGGAGTTTGCCAAAGTGCTGCTCAAGACCTTCTTAGTTGAGCTCGCACAGCACTGCAACTGGACTCTTTCGAACGGGCCGCCCACAATGAAAACCGGCCCGACCGTTTACCCTGTGGACAATCTCCCCACCAAGTTCTGCCGCTACGTTCGCAATTAGCCCACCCCAACGGTCGTGTGAAGTGTACATAGATTATATATTTAAATTTGTAGATTAAATGTATGTTTAAAGTTCTGTATATAAATCCATCCTTTAACAAACGGCACTATCATGGATCACTGTATTACTTTGAGACATATGTATATTTGTAATGTAGTTTTATATATATATATATGTATATGAATATATAGTGTGATCTACTAAATGCGACTTAATTTATATTCTCTATACTGTATGAGCTCTATTTAATAAAACTGACAAAATTGGAAATAAATCTGTCCTTCGTCTGCCTGAAGGTTGTTCCACAAAGCCAATAAGCTTCACACCAGTGTTTAATTCTGTCTCGTTAAAGCCAGTGTGTGACATTTACATCGTTTAGTCATTTGGGAGAGCAGTTTACAACTGATAGAGTCTTTCAAGTAATTGTGGCCTAAGGCCCTCGCTCAAGTGGCAGCTTGGCAGCAGTGCTGAGAACCTTGAACCCTGGACCCTCCTGTTCCACCGTTGCCACTCTTTTCACAGGAAAAGCTTTTGCCACCAAATTAAAAACACAGGCTATTATTTATGATGGCACACAAAAAGATCATGATTAGATACCTGAACTACAGACACGAAATGTCCAAACCAAAGCAACAAAGCCCACATTGATGATGAAAACATCCCGAGCTGGGATTTATCGACAATATTAAAGTCTAGTGGGACTGTGAGTTGGTAGCAGAGTAGATAAAGTACTGGACTATGTAGGGTTAGGGGTACATTTAAAAAAAATAATAGAATACAGTGATAATAGTAGAATACAGATATACCGATTCCGGTTAATGGGAGCACATGGGGACGCGATGGTTTTGGTCCTAATAACCGGCCGGTCCGATTAATTGAACATGCCCTATGTTACAAGACGGGACGTGCTATAATTTATGTAACATATTAAATGTTTATTA
>JAUZST010005671.1:27500-40989 GCA_034779995.1 Parotocinclus haroldoi | reverse complement strand
GTAGAGTTAGGATTAGCTGGTCGGCTATAGCAGACATAATAAGCATTGCATCCTATAGTTACAGTAATACACAAGTCAACTGAAATCCAACTTAAAGACAGTAATGCAAGTGTGTGTGTGTTAGAGAGAGAGAGAGACGTCTGAAACCGAAATATACTTTTTGTCCAGCCCTAGGCCTACAAAAACAATAATAACATAAATACATGGCCATGCCACAAGGTAAATTGTCAGTCAGTCACAGAGAGAAATATATTTTGTGTGTTAGCATTTATAAACTCACATCTTATCATTTCTGTATTCAGATTTTCACATTTCATTAAACACTTAATTAAAAACAGATGGATTGTTCTACATCTCCGTCAAAACCCTTAGCCGAGTCCCATAACGTGCTGAAGAACGAACCCTCCTGGCCGTATTTCCATGCTACAGTGAAACAATTGGAAAAAAATATCTAATCAGTTATTACAAAAATAATTAGTAATATAGTTTAATGTCCACGAGTGACCTAAATTCAATTTGGGAATTGTAGCTCACCATGAAATGTGACTAAGCCTGAGCAATTACAGTGCGTTAGGTCATTTGGTCACTCTAAATTGGCATTAATTCGAGGGCGTAATGGACTGCCCGCCTAGCCGGCTAGCCTACCACGGCGATGGTGTGATCAGAGACATCTACAAATCGTCTGACAGACTGCTTTGTGTGTGTGTGTGTGTGTGTGTGCATGCGTGCCTCTATATATACATAATGTTAATCCAGTCAATACTTTATTAATCTGTTTTTATTTACTTAGTATTACTGTTAATGCAAACTTAATTCTTACATTTAAAATCTAGTCCACCCAATAAGGATGGGTGCCTTTTTGAGTCCTGGTCCTCCTAAAGTTTCTTCCTTACAGCGCTTAGGGAGTTTTTCCTTTCCACTGTCGCAATAGGCTTGCTCGATTTGGGATTAGATTTATTAGATCATTTCATATTGTAAAGCTGCTTGAGACAATGCACCATTGTAAAAGGCGCTCTATAAATTAAGCTGACTTGACTTGATTTGACTAAGCCACATGCAATAGACATGCCAGCCCTCAGTCAGTAGTCTGTCCTGGCAGGGGGCTCGGCTAATATTCATAAAGCTGTCGTTTTATTAGATGACTGAGCTGTTTGGGGGGAAAAAAAGGTGCCAGGAGAGTCATGGAGAATGTGAGTAGGACAATTATCCTCAAATTTGCCTGTAATCAAGCCAGTCGCCTATGGACCAGCCAAAAGTTACAAACATTCATGAACTGGAAACAAATAAGAAAAAGCAGACATTTTATAGCTGCAGAACAGCCAGAAACTGAAATCAAGAAGTCAAACGAGCCGATGTTCAGGTAATCTCTCGGTCGCGCCGCATTTCCGCATATTGTTACCATCTCGCCTCCTTTGAACGAGGCCTGGGAATGATTTGATACCGCGAAACATCTCCGATTCCTCCTGGCCTTTTTAGGAGACAACTGGAGTGACTCACTTAATGTAGCGACTCTTGACCAAAAGACATGCCTGATAGCTCGTAATACTTAAAAGAGAGAGCAGCACAGTAATGGATGGGTCTGCACGAGGGTCCCCGACACGCTGACCGCATCGCTAATGAGCATTGATATCAGATGACGCTCGGAGCCGTCAAGAAGATGGACGCTTACGAAGAAAGCCAGCTATATTAGTCACTTCCGCATCGGTGATAAAAGCGCAGAGATAAATGGGGTATTATGCTTCTCAGGCAAGCCATTAATGAAATGCCAGGAGGATTAGCAGTGACATAGTGACATGGCCTTCACGAGGTGCGTCCTTACTTTATTCCCCTCTGAATCTTGGCGTTCTTGTATCCGACTCAGTTGTTGAAGAAAACTGTTTTGAGACCGTGAGGTTTGGAAAAAGAGCCGCTGCAATCTCGGAAGTGATACATTAGCCGTGCCATCATGCCACAGTTGGGCACTTGGGCGTTGGCACGCATTTGTCGGCAGCCACATTTTAGGTACGCCTCCTCGTCTCTACACGCACGGTCGGTTTTGTCAGTTCCATTTACCATACCGATGACCTTTGCAGTTCTACAGTTTCAGACTGTAGTCCATCTGTTTCTCGACAGCCCCCTTAATGTGTTCTATAATAATCATCTGTTGTTGCACTGTTTCTATTGGCCCCCATCGAACCCGTCATCAGTGCTCACAGATTGCTGCCGGCTGCATTTTTGGTTGGTAGACTATTTTCAGCGCAACAGTAAACCCAAACTCCAGCAGCACTGCCGTCTCATCCACTCACACCAACGGAGCTCCCACTAACATACCACCGTCAGGACCACTGCAGTGCTTTGTGATTTTTCATCTCAAACCGTGCAGCGGGCAAATAAAACAATTGTTTTAAAGCAAATGTTTTGGGACATGTACTGCTAACTACTAGTACTACTACTACTGACCGGACAGACCTTCAAAAAATGTTTTAAAACAAAAACAATGATCATAAATTACCCAATTTCAAATATATAAAAAAAAAAATCTAAAAACCTTAGTGGTGTGATTGTTGAACTGTTTTACGTGAATTTCAGTAGCTGCGGTTGTTAATTGACTTTGCACCGATAGAGCGTGTTTTGCTTTGAGTTTGTCTTACATGAGATTGTATCATTATTATTATTATTTGTATCATAAAATACGCTTTGTGTTCGTTATTTTGGCCGACCGAAGTTGATGTGAGCGTAAATGTGTAATAAGATCCGCTAAGATACACTATGGACGATATAAATTCATGATAGATTTAACTTCTAACTAATATGAAACCATTAATGCATATAATGCCTTATGTGGGGATTTTCACGGGATCTGGAACAGCTTAATTCAATGTGCATTATTCCGTACAGGTTAAATTGCTCGGTACTCGTCATTTTCGGGACGTGACGAGCCTTCTCTAAATGCATACGTATATTTACAACAGGTTTAGACCAATAAATATTTGTTCCCACGAGGGCAGTTCACGAGATTAAGAGTTAAGAACCTTGCTTAAGGGACCAACAGTGGCAGTCTAAAGATCTGGTTAACTGTCCGGTCCCTTAGCCACTTTAGTGGACATTTCCAAAGTGTATATTTGTTCTTGGTCTCGTTTCATGGACGAGAGGCTTTATGAAAATAAAACGGCATTGTATTTCTCGTAGTGTTTGAGGTTTGAGAAGCAAGACTAAAAGGCTCAGAGGAAACACTGTTTCTTCTTAGAAAACACATTCCTGCTACACAGATTCAAAATTCTGGCAAGAGCAGTGGGGGTGAAGGGGGGGGGGTTGCTGCTTATTTCTTTGTCATGGTACAAATCACTCAACAGGGGTTGCAATTTTCCTAAATAAATTCAAAGGGCATGTAATGGAAAATATCTGCTCCGGGGAAGTCTAGATTGAATACAGCGCTGCTAAGTTTAACCCGTGTAGCTTTGAATATGCAGCACTTATGTATGTATGTATGTATGTAGAGTAATTCATTGTTCTAATAGGATTCTTCAAATTCTAAGTTTAGTTTCAGAAAATATGGCGGATTATCCATAAACAAAGGATGCATACCCGATGCTAAAGTTCAAAGAGCACATCACCCGGAACGTCAGAGAGTCCTTTTAAAAGATCTGAGTACTCATTTGGTTTGGGATTTTGCCTTTTCCTGCTGAAAGAAGCTGCTAGAAAATACAGGTAAACTGTGGTCATAAAGGGATGCACATGGGCAGGAACGATACTCGGGAAGGAAGGTTTAATTGTTGCCCATTTGGAATTAAGGGGCAAAGAAAATGTGCCAAGAAAATCTCCCCCACACCATTACATCACCACAAGTGGCCTGAACCGACGATAAAAGGCAGGACTTTTCGCTTTTCAAGGCTTTCACGTTGCTTGTACCAAACTCTGACCCTACCATCTGAATGTGGCGAGAAAAATGGAAACTCCAATCTTCTATTAGAATAATCTTGTGATCATCTTCTATTATTCGATTTCGGTGAGCCCATGCGAATTGTAGCCTCAATTGCTTTAGCTAACAGGAGTGGTTGGGGCTGTAGCCCATCTGCTTCAAGGTTTGACTCGCTCGTAATTAGTGAAATGTTTGCGTTGCCTTCCTATCGGCTCTAACAAGTCTGGCATCAACTAAGCAACTTCACCCAGAAATTCGCTACCGCCCACCGGACAAGTTCTCTTTTTCTGACAATCCTCTGTAAACCATAGAGAGGGCTGTGAGATGATGAACAGTTTTTCAAACGCCAACAACCATGTCACGTTTAAAGTCACATTTCTCCCTCATTCTCTTGCCCAGTTTGAACTTCAGTAGGTCGTCCTGACCATGTCTAACGTACCTGAGCGCACCGAGTTGCTTTCATGGGATTGGTTGATTAGATGTTTGGGTTTACGAGAAGCTGAAGGGGTGTACAAAATAAAGGGTGGATTGATAAGAGCCTTTTTGTAGATAGTACTAGTATGTTTTAATGCAGCCTCTCATGTCTCTTTCAATCTAGACTCGGAATGGACTGGCACGGAAACGCATCGAGCGCAAAATTCTCTTCACACCCCAAACTGCGACTATCGATCGGCGAGAGCGACTCGGTCTCGAGTTCCGAGGTGATCTTTGCCGCGATGGAGTTGAAAGTCGAGCCGGAGCCAGTCTGCGTTCAGTGGCAGACCTGCTGGCACCAGAGCAGGGAGCCTCCAGTGCTGGCAGCAGCGCCTGACAGGGCCTTTCATTAGAAGAACCGATACAAGATCAGTAGTGCAATTAATCACTGCATAGCCCGGCACACCTTCTGCCTCGCTGCTTAATTCCACCAGGATCACAAGGCCCATAACGCCGCGCTCTCGTTTGTAATCGAGCCTCTTCTTTGCTCTACCGTTGCCTGCCTGTCTGACTCATATCGGAGGAGCTCTGTACTATCAGCTCGACAACCGCAGATGCTGAAACATTCTAATCGTTGAAATAATGAGAAGGGAGTCGCAGGGCTGTTTCTGTTTTTTGTCCAGGATGTGTCATGCCGTTTAAAAATACGCCGTATTTGTTTCAAAAGCTCGCTGCCGTCGCTCGCATGGGTTATTTCCAGTCACTAGGCACGGGGACATGTGCAAAACAAAAACAGTTATGCAATGGCTTGAGTGACAGCATGCAGCCAAAATTCTTTCCCGTAAAGATAACTTCTGCTCGTGTGTGTGTGTGTGTGTGTGTGTGTGTGCGCGCATGTTTGTGTGCGCGGAGGGGTAATAACAAGGTTCTCCTCTGCAGATGTACGAGCTGCACTACGGAGTGACGGCGGGAGCATCTTGTCTGCACCGTCTAGACCCCCCTCGGGCCATCTATGCAATTTTTGTTATTACAAGGCTACGCGGGGCATCCAGTAACCTCGGCACAATGAGCAAGTTCATCTGATTAGACAACAACGGTGTCTGCGACAGAGCGGGGGAGGCCTTGAGGCAACTTTACGTCTGAATAATGAACGATAGATCAAAGGCAGAACTAAAATAACGCCTCATTAGGAGAGACTCTGGCCTTCAGAACTGCACAACGTCTTTTGCTGTGAGACGGAGACAGGCCCCGAAATAGGGAGTGACATCGGCGAGCAAACATTCCTTCCACCGTAATATCCCCGGTCTATCCCTGGTGCAGCTTTCAGACCGGAATGCTACGTTTGTCCATCCTGGAGGCATTCAAATACACTTCAAAGACGCTTCGTAATTTCCACATTCCCTCTCTGCTTCATTTGAACCATCCTAGACTTCCGGCATCTGCACTGAGCACCCAAATTTCACCTTTTGTCCTTGTCGTCTTGCCAACTCTCAAAACCTCTCATGTCTGATCTGAAGCTCATTTCCGTTAAAGGCAAGAACGGACGCTGGGATTGAGACGTACGCTCGGAGGACAATAAAGATGCGATCTGCCAGCGTCCAGCGTCACAATGCCATGTCTGGGCCAAATTGATTAAGAGCTACTTCAGGCGTCATGCAGGGAGGAAAAAGGTCGTTCAGGGTTAACGCCAAAAGAACACAATTGGCACTGACAGTATGGAATACAGCAGAAGGTTGGGATTCCAGGCCAAGGGTGAATTTCATTTCAGAGTTGGGAGGGTTAAACAGTCAAATTTCTCAAAAGCGGTTCCTGACGCCCAATGGCGCTCCCAAAATAACTGCTGTATTAAATGTATGAGCTCCTATAAGATACAGCTCTTAGCATTGGCGTGCAGTCAGGGTCTTCTAACCCTTCGTAAAAGGGGTAACAAGCAGGTGTAACATTATGGAACTATGTATAGTATTTTATTGATGAAGTAAAACCAAAAACAACAACCAATTCAAAATGTGACTTTGCATTTCCTTGGTTGTTTTAGGATGCAAATCTGAGCTATTAATCAAATTCATATTACTGTTTACTTTTTATATAGTTATATTAGCACCACTGCCTCACAGCAAGAAGGTACCAGGTTCAATCCCAGGGTGGAGCAGCCTGGGTTCCTTTCTGTGTGAAGTCTGCGTATCCTCTCTGCGTCTGCATGGGTTTACTCTGGGTACTCTGGTTTCCTCCCACAGTCCAAAGACATGCGTGTTAGGTTAATTGATTACTTTAAATTGGCATTGGTGTGTGTGTGTGTGTGTGTGTATATATATATATGTGTGTGTGTGTGTGTGTGTACTGGTGTATAGATGTAACCTTGATGGCCTTTGATGCCAATAGAGCCGTTAAATAAGCCGAATAAACAAATACACACAATGCTCAAAAAAATGAAGTATAATGTGATATAGATATACTATAATATAACTGTACTGCTCAAAAAAAATAAAGGGAACACTTGAAGTTACAGTATTTTTTTTAAGTGTTCCCTTTATTTTTTGGAGCAGTACAGTTATATTATAGTATATCACATAATACTTCATTATAGTATCTTTAATAATACTGTTTATTTATGCCATTTATGAAGTTAGACATCAATAAACATTCCTTGTAGCCTGTTCTTGTAAATCGATTGCTAAGTGGATGCTCCACCCTGGGATTGAACCCAGGACCTTCTTGCTATGAGGCGGCGGTGCTACCCACCCAGCCACCGTGCCACCCCTAGGCCGTAAGTACCCTGGATATCAGTTTTTCGACTGCAGTCAGTCAATAAAATACTTTTTTTTTTCCATGGAGCTCAGATCATCATAGTCCAATTCTGTTGCATCTGCTCATCCTTGATTAGGTGGGGTTGCCAGATGCTGTACATTTTATTAATGGGGGCTAACCTCAAGAATTTGCAGTCATGTTAATCATAACCATACGTAATGTACCCCAAACTCAAGCTTATGATTAACACGACTGCAAATCAAGACATAGATGTATCTTTGCCAAAGTGCAATGAACTGATGAGGACATGAAACACTGCAACGACGAAATGGTAAGAAACGTGGAATTTGTGCATCATGTTATGTCCTCTTTGAACCCCCAACATAATAACCAGCGCTCCTGCTGAGACAAAGCTCCAAGACCGGGTTTCTTATCTGTTTGAGGTAAGAAACAAACAAACAAAAGAAGACCAAGCCAAGCCGCGTTTCAGAGACTCCAGAACCTTGTTCATGACAGCTGGATCGTAAAGGGGTTGGAGAGGGCTTTTGCTTGCGCTCTAAGCCTGAGCCTCTGAATGCTTCCATGCACACAAAACATTTATCACTCAGCCCAGCAGTCTACAAGCCTGACTGTGCAGTAAGCATAACTCTCTGATTGATTCTCATGCCGGTCTAATCATTTTAATATCCTGAAAATGCAGAATAGGCTTTACTTTCTTTGACATGATGTTATCAGAACTATGTTACTCGTATGTTTTTATGGCTGAGTGGATCACTCTTAAAACATCAGTACCAAGTAGGGTCTTGGCCTTCCACTTTCTGAAAAGAATGGCCAAATACAATCTTACAACAAAGAAAAGAAATACAATCTTACAACATAGTTCCTAAAGTACATTACAGTTACAGTAAAGACCTCGTTTAGGTCATTTGTTGTTTCCCCAAGCACCCAAGAATGTCAAACTGTTCTTGAGTCAGGCTGGAGAACCTTGCCTTCACATGCAACTTTTAGTTACTATTAGATATTAATAGTAGTAATAACAGGTGTATCTCTTTGACTGAAACCCGCACAACAGCAACACAGTGACAAGTCAATCAGTAGTGACTTATTAGGCAGAAGCTTTATAGAACCAGTGGTGGTTCCTGGGTAGCATGGGCCAGTGCCCTGTGACAACAAGGCTGACTCTCCTTATATCCCCCTAAATGCAGAGTAAGATACCAGTCACAGCGCACATTTAGGCGGAAAGTAATTAACCCTTTTAATACTGACACTGGCCCCAGCAACCACCACTCTATAAAACATAGACTGACCTGATGCCAACTAAACACAAAGATTGTTTGAATGGTCAGTTTTGAATCCCGGGTTGCCTATTCTATGGGTATAAATGCTGGGATTCTATGCATACAACAAACAGTTCAACGTTTAATATTATTACTAGTTACTAGAGAATCTGTCTTCCATGATCTGTTCCATGAAGTGGATCAACTGGTCAGTGCCAGTACAAAATGTCAACACTTGGCATTTGTTAAAGCCCTTATAAGCTCTCGAATCTCTGACGAGCTTCCTGTCCTCTCCGTTGGCTTCTCGCTGTTTGTTTGTTTGGATTCTTTAACATCGCTATCAGCATCTCTCACCATCTTAACGACACACACAAGGTTATATCCATACACAAGTTCATCTGAAGACTAGTCATATATGTACACACACACAAGTCAATGCCAATTTAGATTAATCAGTTAACCCAACACGCATGTCTTTGGACTGTGGAAGGAAACCAGAGTACCCAGAGTAAACTCACGCAGACACGGGGAGGACACACAGACTCCAGATAGAAAGGACCCTGGCCGTTAGCACAAGGCGCTATTATATTACTCGCAAAAATGAGGAGATATTTCAAACTGAAATATTCCATAACGAAATTTCCCCTCATTTTTGTGAGCAGTGTGCTTCATATAGAGCAGGTGGGGCCCACCAGAATATTCATAGTCTTCAAAGCATAGTTTCAAATTATAATTCATATTGATTGACTTACAGATTGCTTAAATATTACGTTATATGAATGAAATGTTTCTTTGTAATTCGTAGAAGAAATTAAATCGCAAAAAGCGACTGATAACGCTTCAGTGTTTGATTGCTTAGCGCAACACTAGAACAGGTTGCCCTCTGCTCTACAGCGCCGCCCTGGGTTCTACTGAAAGCCCGGTGGTCAAATGTGGTACTGCAAGCGCAGGTCTGTTAGGCAGAATGATGGTCGCCTTAAAAAGAAGTGGCAGTGTTTACTCTCACTCCCAAAAATGACTTTCAGCGTGTTCAACTGCTTCAAACTGAGTAAGGAGTCTTTTAAAAACTCTTTTAAACGACTTGTAGTTTTCCTAATAACAAACAGAGGTACTGGATAGAATCGTATGGAAGCCCACGTCGTGTTTGTTTAGCAGGTGATCGAAATCGAAAAGCAAGCAGCTCGTGGCGCTCCTGGTTTTAACAAAGTTATATTTTTTGAAAAACTTAGACGTGTCAAGTTGATATACAAGTGAAGCGGTTAAAAGTTTAAATGGAAATATATCTCAATGCTATAACTTACTTTAAAACATCTAAACAGAAGGAATAACGAGGGATCATTGACCAATCGCCCAGGCCTTGTTTGTTTGTTTGTTTGGTAATATTTTGTAATATAAATTATAATACACTGCTCCCAAAAATGGGGTGATATTTCATTCGGAAATATTGCATTTTGGGGTGTCCTCTAATTTTAGTAAGCAGTATATGTCAAAAGTAATTGCCAATTTAATATATTTAATAACCATTGTTTGCTCTGTAAACCAGTACAAAACGCTGCCTTGGTGCAAATGTTCCGTTTTTGTTTGCTAGCCAGTAAAACCTGTTGAATAAAAGTTTTAATTGCTCCAGTTACATTTACCAAACGTGTATTTTGAAGATACAGGAATGCTCCACGTAAAGCCTGTTTGGACAATGTCCGTTCGCACATACCCTCACTGGCCACTTTATTAGGTACACTACCTTGTTACTACAGCCTTTGTTCACTTTATCGTTTTCATCTGCCCTATAATAACACTTTGTAGTTCTACAATTCCTGATTGCAGTTTGTCTTTGCACATGTTGTTACTCCTCTGTGTTCTGCTCTCTAATGGTCAAGACCCTTTTAAATTGATTTCACATCCAAATCCTTTTGTAGAAGAAAAACAAATATTTTATTACTGTGCTTGGACTGTAACATATGAAACGCTACTGAACCAGCGAGAAAACAGTTGGGCTATGATTTATTAGGTGATAAAACGGATCCAATGCAACTGCACTTGTTTCTTTTGATACCGTCCTGTGTAAACGAGTCGAAACGTCCAAAATAAACTGTGCTAGTCTGGAGATAATGCTGATTTAAACCTTTATAACCAACACATCTATGTTAATTCTATAATCACAGATGTTTCTGTGCAGTAGCCACATAAGGATCGAATTAGACATCTAAGGTTTTAATCTAGATTTAGCTGACCGGTTTGCTGAGCCTAAAACATTTAGGGCTGCAAAAACATTCATTCATGCATCCATTCTCTTCCGCTTAATCCACACGAGGTCCTGGGCCAGCCGGTGCCCACCCAGCAACTCTAGGTGCAAGGGCAGGAACAACCCTAGATGGGCTGCCAATTAATCGTAGGGCGCACAGCCGCACAATAAGGGCCACTTTAAAGACACCAATTAGATGATTTGAGCTTCTGTGGTTCTGTGCTGCGAGAATGCGATGAGACTTTGTCCAAACACATTTGACTGCCATTGGGAATGTAAAGTTGAAGCGCAATCGACTCGCCAGTTCAGCCTGTTGTCTGTCCATGTGGAATTTGCATGTTCTCTCTGTCTGCGTGGGTTTTATCAGGCCACTACAGAAATGTGCGCTAGGTCAACTCTGGTGTGCATGAGTGAGTGCGTGTGCGCTTACTTGTCCTGGATTGGTACCCTGCCTACCACGTGGTACTGACTAGACCCAGGATGAATCTTGCCCACCTCCACTGTGCCTCACGTCCAGGTCGGGCACGACGTCCAGGCACGACGGGAGTCTGGTCAGGAGATCATCTGCAGTACGCCAGTAGTGACCCCATCTGGCCCTGCGATGGACTGTCGTCCCATCCAGGGCAGTTTCGCCCCGCGATCCTGACCAGGAAACTTGGAGTTGAATGTGAAAATACAGTACAAATAAAAATAATAATAATAAGCCATATGAAACCCAAGGCTGATTTCTCAGCATGCAACGGAACTGCACTGGAGTATCGCTTGTTATCATATAAGGCAAACGGAGCCTTCACAGCAATGGAGCAAAACTTTAATTTGCACATGTTCTTGGTGCCTCAAACCACAGACCCAACTGCCTGCTCCCAAAACTATGTTTAAAATTCCTGGTATTCATTCTGCATTTCAGGGCCCATAAAATATACAGAGCGTCCAATTATTGGTGGAAATGACAGCGTCCTGAGCGCGGAGCGTCACCGAGTCATTCTCTCTCTCTCTCTCCCTATGGCCAAGACATGCGCGCCAGCCACATATGTGGGTGGACACTTAGCGCGACATGTAGGAATAGCACACCAAACACAGCTGTGCTTACTATAGGAGACAGCAGTGCAAACATCCTATTGCTTCCTCCAGCAGTCACATACTGGATGTCTGTTAAGACCTTGTGATGGAAAAAAGGTCTCTCTAAACAAATGGGAGTTGTCTAGGGCCGGGGGTATGACGGCACCGTGACTGTATCTTCTGGTCAGGCTTGATGGCAAGAAATGAGGCCTCGTTGACAAAATAAATGACAAAACGTATAATTAGAGATCCATTAGAGACTTTTGAAGCTACAGCTCAATACAAATACCAAGAGAGCAACGTGAATAACAGGCAGTTGTTTGCGCTACCATGGGGATCGCTATTTATAGTTTTGCTTGGGGATGTTTTGGGAAGTATCGAATGACGAAACCCATTGAGGTTCACGCCAAACCTCAGAACAGAACGTAAATCCACATTCTGAAACGTTCTGCGATGGAGATTCTGCCAAGCAATTATAATTTTTTGTTTTATTATACGCTCGCCGGGCACCTCGTACCTGGTTGGACCCCCTTATCCCTACAGAGCTGCCTTCATTCTTCGTGGCATCGATTCAAGGCTTGACATGATCGCGGCACGCACTTGCCGCAGAACTGTTGGCTGCACAGCCATGATGTGAATCTTTTGTTCGACCACATCCCAGAGCTGCTGTGGTGGTTTTTGAGCCGGTGACTGCTGGAGGTTTGAGTATATTGTCATGTTGAAGGTACCAGTTTGAGATGATTTGAGCTTGGCCATACTGAGGTAGTCTCTGGTGTTTAAACAATGGTCATTTGCCGTAAAGAGTGTGTTAAACGTGCGCCAAGAAAATATCCCCCTATACCATTGCACCACCAGGAACCTGAAACCTTGGTAGGATGGATCGATGCTTTCATGTTGTTTACGCCAAATTCTGATTTTACCGTCCGAATGACACAGCAGAAATGGAGACTCCTCAGACTAAGCACTATTTTTTTATTATTTTTTTGGCTTCTGTTGTCCATCTTTGGTAATCCCTTGAAACTGGTCGTCGCAGACTGACTATTCGGGTCGATTAATGCCATTTAAAGCATCAGCATTGGCCGATATTTTGAAAAATAGTGGCGATTATTACAGATAAACATCCGGTTCCTGCATTACATCCCACAGCTCATAAACTGGCACTACTGAGTGGTCAAAAACAAAGAGACGCTGGGAAAACTTTTCTGAGAAGATGAAAACTTTGTTTTCAACAGTATTTGCTGGTCTTTAAATTTTAAAATTACATCAAAATTTCCACCTTTTTGTATTATTTCCCCCGAAATATGGTTTTGTTTGGTAATAAATATTAAGTGCATCGAAATGCTTCAGTATTTTATTTATAGGAATGCCAGTGCAAACAGAACTGTTATGTTATGTTGTTACTGGTCTTATCGGTTGCAAAAAAAATTTGTCTATATATAAATATAAGACGTTACCCTGCTCTCTAAATATTGATTACAAAACCTGTATTGGTTGACTACTAGAACATTGCAGATTCAGCTGCACAGTTTTGGCTGACAAAATCGGTCTTCTGCTGTTGTAGCCCACATGCCTCATGGTTTGGCGTGTTGTGCATCGAGTCTGTTTCGTAAGCCCAAGAGATGGCTGTGTCTGTAAATCCCTGTAGATCAGGAGTTTCGGAAATACTCAGACCAGCCCGGCTAGCACCAACACCCATGCCATGTTCAATGTCACTTTACCTTACCTTTATCATTCTCATGCTCGCTTCGAACTCCAGCAGCTCTTCTTGACCATGTCTTCTTGCCTAAATGCACTGACTTCCTGCGATGTGATTGGCAGACAACCAGGATCTGAACAGGTGTCTCTAATAAAGTGGCG
>JAUZST010005671.1:0-22500 GCA_034779995.1 Parotocinclus haroldoi | reverse complement strand
CTATCTATCCATCTCTGTTCATCTATCCATTCATCTATCCATACATCCATGCATCTCTTTTTCCATTCATCCATCTCTCTATCTATCCATCTCTGTTCATCCATTTATCCATTCATCTATTCATTCATCCAGCCATCTTTTTTCCATTCATCCATCTCTCCATCTATCCATCCCTGTTCATCCATCCATTCATCTATCCATACATCCATGCATCTCTTTTTCCATTCATCCATCTCTCCATCTATCCATCTCTGTTCATCCATCCATTCATCTATCCATACATCCATGCATCTCTTTTTCCATTCATCCATCTCTCCGTCTATCTGTCCATCCATCCATCCTTTTTTCCATCCTTCTATCCGTTTTCTTTTCTTTTCTTTCTTTCGACTTTGTCGGAATGCATCCACATCGTAAACCGGGGACTAACCGTTTTTTCTTAATATCCAGTATTTGCTGCATTTCTCAAGCATAAATTACTTTCTATATGATTCCATCTATTGTGTTTTTGCTGCTTCTCTGACGTTTCTTTGTGACGCAGTTTCACGTTTGATTAAGAAGTCTTGATCTACCGCTAAGGGTTGTGGCACAGGCAAGAGGTTACTCATGACCGTGGTTCTTTAAAACTAAGAAATGGCTCAGTTAGCATGACAAAGAGATCAAAGTCTGGTTGATGATAGCCAGCACAGTCTGCAGTTGTTTTACCCATCAGTTCAGTGATGGATGGGAGTCGTTACTGCTCAGGCTGCGTTGGTCACCAAGTCACAGACTGATGTCCTGCAATGGTGGAAATTACAGCTGTAAAGCTGTTCTAGTCTCTTTAGTAGATTCTCTATTGGAAATCTGTATTCATGTAATGCGATTTGTCAGGCCACTAAACAACTCACTGGGAAGCTTACAATGTGGTGTAAATCTGCTGTGTTTGAGCTTTTCGTGAGAGTTGCTGACCACTACAGTTATGCGCCATTTAATTCCATTCTGTGAAACAGGTCATTGACCGACGTGGACAATACCGTAGTTACATAGTCTTTTTATGCTGCTGTAACGTAAACATATTGGGTCTTTTTTTGTTTTACTAGAAAACTGCATTCAAATTCTTCAAATATTAAATTTGAAAAGTATTTATTCAACACAGTCGTTCTTATCTTTGGTTTTTATACAATTTGAAACACTCACCAATAAGGAAAATGAAAAGAACGTTACCGTAATGTTTCTGCCTTCAAAACTGCATAAAAAACGGCATACCAGTTTGATTTAGACATGTATAAGAGAGTTTCATTTCCTGCTTGTTGGTCGGATGGATGTTTGCCTGTAAAACTTTCCAATAGTGACACAATAACCCAACAAACTATATACTGTGTAATGGGCAAAAGTCCTAGTGTGTTTTTGTGATAAGGATCTTCTGTCTTCTGTGAGTTATTTTTGTGCATTATTAAATGAGCATAGTTTACGTTTTCAAATTTAATTTAAGATATAGGGCCCTATGAAATGCATTTTATTTCCCCCCCCCACCTTAGGTCACCATTCAGACCTAAGTTTCTTTTTAATAAGCTCCTTATATCATTAGTATACTGTTATGCCCTGAATTTAGCGATGAAGACTATGTCCCCATCATCGACATGCATCAGCACCGGTCCCGTAAGCAAACACGCAAGGTGCCGAGCCGCGTTTAAAGCTGAATTCTAAAAGTGATCGGCACAAAATGGATTTTATGAGACTGATCAGTCGATCACAAAGTTGTGACCGATCATGCTAGCTTTTCGTTTTTTAGCATATTGATATCCTGAGGCACGTTAGCCCCCAGCTGGGCTTGTAGATCCTCGCCCATCACCCCCGCAGCTGGGGCAGTGTGTCATTCCTCAACAAAGGCAAGACTGAAGCGCTCACAATGAAGCCTCCATACTCGAACCCGAACATAGTCTGAACCCAAACATAGTCTGACCCCGAAGCAAAAGCTGGGTTTGTCACTAAAGACGTTACGATTCCAGTCCGTAGCAGTCCAGGTTTCTCATTCCTGACAGCACTGCAAACAAAAGTATCAGTGTCTGCCTGTCAGTAGAAATGTAGTAATGTCATGAAAGCAAATTTCCTTCTGCTAAGCATCTGTCAATTGTCCGGGCAGAGACAGGTGTGTGTGTGTGTGTGTGTAGTGAAGGTGCCACTTGTGTCTGGATGGGGGACAATAAAACTGTGGGAGCTACTCGTGCTTGTCGGTGAATCAAATGATCCTATCTACTTGTGGTCTGTCTGAACCGTCCTGAGCCTGTTGGCCGTATGGGTGTATGACCTCCTAACAGCTAGGTCACAATGGCCTAAATGGCAAACGATTCATTGAAACATCCATTCTGCTCTGCATAGCAGTCTCACCAAAAGATACACCACCCAAAAGTAGCCTCTGAGAGCTTTTTGTAGGGCTGTAGGGAAGCACTTTTATGTCCTTTCGTGACACCTGTAGTCATTTAGATATCTGCCAGAACTGACAGAACTGCATGCCGAGGTTTTTCAGTTAGTATATTTTATACATATATTAAGACATCATGTGTTGTTCTGTACAAGTTAAGAGATGTTCAGTGGTGCCTGGGTATCACGGCATCAAAATATCACCTGTTTGCCGTTCCTCAGGGCAGGGAGGTCTAGCCTTGTGGTTTCAGCAATCCCAAACCCACCAGCAGGCAGGGAGTTCAAACCTCAGGAACGTTGCCACCCTTACGACAATGCCATTTAAAAAGCCCCATGGCGCCAGGCTCATTAGGGTTCTGGTAAGGAAAATAAAAGGGGTAGTATTGCAGAATTGTCCTGTAGGGCTGCCCACAACCCACCACAGAATAGCCAATATAACTGGTGTTTAACTCGGGTTGTACAATGAAGGGTCGCCACACATCGCTTTCACACAGCTCAGGCTTGTAAAACGATTGGATTTTTGCATTGGCTGTGCGGTAGGCCTAAATTGCCGGACTTAAATTACATGGCTTCAGAGAACTCGAAGATGACTCGAAGGTGTCCAGAATGCTGTGGCGTGTAAGAGCTGTAAGTCATGTTTCCAAGCCTGTTCGGGTTAATACCGAAGTTTGGGTGGCGGCGGCGGCGGCGAAACCATGCCAGACTTGCTTGCAAATAAATCCAGTTTTGCTCTAATGGGAGCCGACAATCCAAACAAGTCTCTCTTAAACCAGAGGCCCCTGCTGATGCTAGACTGCACGTGAAGGCTGACGGGGTACTGGCAGAAAAGACAGTGCAAACTTTTTAAAGAAACATCCCTGTCCCTTCTAAAAGGAGATGATTCCTTTATTCTATTATGTAATAGATGTTTGCAACGTGACATCTCAGAACACCAAATCAGAAAATGATCGGACGGCAGGGAAGCATTTTAAAATGAAAAAAAAATTGCAGTCTTAAATATGAACTTGAGCCATTTCATGTTTTGTTTGGTCAACATTTAATTTGTTAATAAACATCCAGGCTGACCAGTCCAGCATGTGTAACGTGTGCAGCATGTGGTTTTGCATTGCCGTGTAAAAAAAACCCAAAAAAACGCATGGGCCTACCTGGAAACTGTCGTCTTGAAGGTAGCATATGTTGTACTTGTATGTACTTAGATATATTTTTCTGCATTAATGCTGCCATGAGAGAAGTGGAAATGGCTTTTGCAACGACCCCATACCATGACAGGTAACATGTTGCTGATAAGTCAGGATGAACCTTGCCTTTTTTTGCCTCGAAAAAGTTCTGTAATACTGATTTGTCCGACCAAAATTCACATTTTTACCCTGTGCTGATCCATGCTTTTTCTGCTGAAGCCTGCGGATTCTGGGAATGGTTAACATTTAAGTGAGGTTAATAAAAAATAAATAAACTTGCCCAGACAAAACATGCACTAGCTGGTCATATAAGCAATGAAATGAAATAAAAGTCACAGTAAATACGAGAACATGGACCAAGCTTAGAGAAGAGGGTGGAATCAGGATAGTGGTGGAGTTTTGTGTCGCGTGCTAGGCCTTATTTTCATACCTTTATCCAATTCAGGGTCATAGCAGCATGGGACACTAGGTGGGCACCCTTGGCTGTGCGCCAACCCATCGCAGGATACTCTCGCACCCTAAACACTTCAGTTGACCTTATGTGCAGTACTGTGTAAAAGTCTTAAGCCTCGATTAGATCAGATACACCACTGATTTAGCAATGGTGTAATGACCATATGTAATAATATTCAGTTTTTTTTAAAAATTAGAATAAAAACATGACGTAAAGGAGATTTGTATGCAGTATTAAGTAACTGGGAAGAAGGAAATAGCTTCTATACTCCTATAAAGCTCCTTACATTTGATAATAGCGGCATCTGGCAGCTTCATCGGGATGCCAAGCTGACCCTTCTACAGTCTGAGGAAGCTTGATCAGGAATGGTCTTTTTGGAAGGCGAACAGGGTGAAAAAGCTCACAATATTGTACGACGTTGGTTCCAGTCATTGCCAGTTATATATGGTCAATATTGCTGCTAAAACAGCAACTCGAATGGTGGCCTGAGACTTTCGCACAGTGCTATATGTCTATAGAATGTTGTAGGAAACCCTCGAGGAGAACATGCAAACTCCACACAGGTAAGAGTGAAACGGAGGATATCTGGAGCTTTGAGACGACTGTACCACCAGTAGGCCTAAATTGCTAAATTACATTTCCAAATCCAGACTCTAGAAACGGAGAAACCGAAAAAAGGTGACTCACTTGTGTCTGCGGTACAGAAGTTGGATTGGGTGGCTGTAGTGAACCTTCAAATTCTGTTTGGCTCTGATGAGATCTGACAGGCCAATAAACTCATATTTAGTTTAAGTGCGGCCGACGCCCCGTCTCCTTTCTTAAAGTCTCGCTTCAGTGAGATGCTTTGTTGATTCTACACGGCATGCTATTGCTGATACTGCCCAGTCTTTTTGAGTACTCAGTAATGGGACAGACTAATGCCCAGTATATCCAGTAACATCCACTGGTGGTCCCTTGTCCCCTAATACCTTAGACATTACAGTATGTGGGCAAAAGCAGGTAGACTCTCCGTCTAATTACGTCCTGCTAACAGCATTATAATATAAGGCATACTGATCTAAACCCTCCGTAGGTTAACGATAGGCCGGGTTTGTTTGAACCTTCTCAGTTAGTCAGTCCATCAGCTTTTGTCCTGTTCTAATAAAAATCAACATAAAGAAATAGTTTGCCAGTTTTGCCCGAGGATTTGATCTGGGGGTTATTGTTCAAAATCAGTGCCCATCCTGTTGTAGCAGGGTTCAGTACTCATTGTTTCGGGTGTATTTTTGGTTGTCCACACACTTTGCCATATACAGTATAATAAACACTGCTCAAAAATAATAATTAGGGTCCCCTATTTTTTATAAGCAGCATACCTGCTGACCAAAAAAAAACCACTCACCCAGAAGGACCTGTTTGAATTGAGTGAAACTTTATGTGTGAGACAGTAATGATGATGATATATGGAAGCGATTAGAGCACAACGTAACCCCCGCTCTGTCTGGACAAGCATTATCCTGCTAAAAAATGCCATTTGGAAGCCCTACCATGAGACAACACGTGGCCACAAGAGGTTCTGCACATAACGCTGAGTTGTTAGTGCCCCTCGTATCACTATTATCATCCAATGATGTGACCCCTTTCAAAGTTTGTCAGTAGGCAAAGTGCCTTCTAGCGCGTCTGATCTCTTATCAAGGTGTACACTACCCAGAAGTAGTCTCTGCAAGCACTTTTATAGCCCATTGCCTGAGATAGATCTGCATGTCGTTTTACAGCAACCTGACATTTCCTTCTGGCTGCGTCGTTATTATTATTTTTTTGTCTATGAGTACCCATCTTTGCTTAAGGACACGGGTTAAATGGCGTAAATGGACACACCAGTGTAAATCAGCCCAGTAAACTGGTAAACAGACGTGGTACATAAGGTTAGGCGTCACTGCAGTGAGAAGGCTTAAGAGGTCTATAGGTTCACGGCTAGCGACAACTACTGTTTAGCATATCTTCAGGAGTTCCTGTCTGCCTGGTGCAACCCCTCATTACCAGGGCTAAGCTCCAGAGCTTATGTGCCCTGCATTACAGCAGTACCAAAACATTTGGGCGGGAGCCATCAGCATTTATTTACTCTGCGGGTGTGTACTTGTGCTCGCATTCTCATGGTTGCGATGTTGTTGTTGGAAGGAGACTTGCGAACGTCTTTCAGTGCCGACATGTAATGCGGGGATGTAAATTGCACAGCGTGTGGAAAAGTTGGTATGCAGCTTCAGAAACTGTTTGCGTATCGCACAGGGATCTTGCCCTGCGTTTTCTCCACATAATGCCGCTCATTGGCCGAGGACGTTCTTAAACATGGAGATTTATATTTCAATACCTAAACTTTCCGTTGACTTATTTTAGCAGCTCTGTCATCATACCCATGTTACTGTTGCTGTGTCCCATTTAAAAGTCAGTTTCATCCTGAAATGCTGTGCTGAGCTACAGGACATGACCTGCAAATTTACTAGAGAAACTACATTTCCCATAATGCCTCCAGCACACTTCGGAAAGCTTTCAGTCACAGCTGGCTTTCTTGGGTTTTTTTTTAGGCAAGTTTTTAAAGGAAAGTCAGCCACGTTGTCGCAAGTCAACGAACGATGGGTATTTATTCATAGTCGTTTGTTTTGGCTAGCCACTTAAATTTTGTAACCCCCCAAAGGTACAGGGTGAGTCAAAAGTTACAGGACATGCCGAGTGCTGCGTTGTGGACTTTTTCGCAAAAGCTGCCAAAACCGTTGAGGTTTCTTCCTTGGTAGCGGTGTTCTTGTTGAAGTCTGTTGCTATGAAACGGCACCTGCGTTCAACAGAAGTCAGAATCGTCAATTCCATCTTCAGTTACCTGTGACGAACAGCAAAGGTTTTAGACTACCTACCACAAGAGACGTAAACAATAGACAATATTGCAAATCTGGCTGCGGCAATCGATTGCCGACACAATTCTGGTCGTCTTTGACATCCTACCTGATCACCTTCCCATTTGAAAAGCTCGTCCATGACCCAATATGGCGGCTTTCAAGATGGCAGCCATAGTCTAATAGATAGACCCCCTCACACATTACTTGCTGGGGTATTTGGATGTTATTTTCCTTTTAGGTTTCTAAAAAAATAGGGCGTCCTGTGGCTTTTGACTCACACTGTACATATTAGGTCACCAAAGACATTTATTAAACTCGCAACGGCATCGGTTACATTCACATAAACAAATTAATGCAATTAATAAACATTCTGTAGTATTAATTTGTTCCTCATTTCTCGTCGATGCCAGGGTAACGCCCACATTGGTGTCAAATCGTCTATGGTGGTGTTTACCAGGCTTTTTTTTTTAGGTACAAGCCTTCAATTCTGTGTGAGCTCGGAAGACATTTTAAAATATAAACAGCATGTCAAAGCAAACAAACAAATGGGCCGACAGTGCAGACAGAGGAGGTACAACTGCGAAATCTCAGCGCACATCACATCAGGACCACACAGCGGTCTTACTGGCAGTGCAAATACAAAGCAAAAAAGCCCTGGAATGAATATAATTCCACATTGAGCTCTGAGGGAGACACTTCCTCCCAAATTAGTCTCAAGAACTGTTTGGTGTGGAAGTGGCTTATATGGCCAGTGGAACTTACAGAACGTAGAATCACTAAGTGATGCTCTTGGTGTGTATTGGGTTTAGCTATAGGATAGTATTGCCTCGGGGGTTAAGGCTCTGCAGTACAAAATAGAAGGTTGTGAGTACAAGTCCCAGCCAAGTTCAGCCCCTGAGCAACCTTCGTTACTAAGTAATAATTGGGGGGGGGGGGAATCAAATGCTCTAAATGTAACACTTTGTGCAGAAATGAAAGACTGTGTGTGTGTGTGTGTGTGTGTTTGTGTGTGTGTGTATGTATATGTGTGTGCACGCGCCATGTGAACACACCCCGGCACTCTATAATAGCTCCAGGATGTGCATTTCTGACACTGAATCACTCGCCTCTGATCTATGGGCTAATTATAGAATTTAAAATAACCGTGATGCTGGCCTACCTGTAATCTCCACGTCAGATAGCTTGTAATTACCGACTTAATTGTTTACTCTGGACGTGTGCGTTTTTGAACCGTTTTTCGACGGCGACACGATCTCCGAAGATCAAAGGTATTAAAAACGTTATTAAGTCTCGAGCTAACTTTATAATCTCTTTCAGTGTAATTACCGCACCTAGCTTAACTTTGGTACCCATGCTAGCAATATCACACGCCAACCGTTTGTTTTTAATGGAGAAGCACCAGTGGAGAGAGACTAGGCCAAACCGGTAGATGTTCTCGTGGGGACGGTGTTTATTGGTCTCCACTCGGAGACACCAGTCTTAGCGGCGGTCAGACACCGGTCTATTAGAACACAAGAACACCAGGGGTGTTTCGGTACAATTCCCAACCCTGAGCTGACCGTTACAAGGCACAAACTCCTATACGCTCCGTTTACCCAACGGAGATACAAGTAGGTGCCGTTTAATGGCTGCGTTTCATTCTGGTAAGATGGGCGTTGACCGAAATGGACGGTGACCAGACATTACCGTAGTCAGTCTTTTTATGCTACTGTAATGCAAATACGAAGGGTACTTTCCTGGGGTGTAACACTGCATCGCGGTGCAAAAACGGCGCCCTGCGTAAAGCGAGGTAACCCAAGTGTTTTCCGTATTCGCATCTAATTACGTTTTACATTCTTTAAACACCAGATGGCCAAATTTAACATTTCTTTCTCATTATGGGCCACTGGGACTATTGAAACTGGAGGGATTCAGTAAAAGGGATACGAAGGTCTTTGTATAGTTTGGAGATGTTTGTGTAGCACTTGTCACATGGGCAAAAATGTGTTTTGTCAAACGCACATGATAACAGGGTCTCATGCGTTATTTATATTACTTGTTATTAAATGTCTTTTAAATGCAGCAAAGGTTTTGGTTTAAAAATGCGTTATTTTGCATTGTTGACTCTTTAGAAATTAACAAGCGATGCATTTTGTTGAATTGAAATCAGTAATTGTGAGAAGATCCAATCCAATCCAATACGTGAAAATATTGTAATGGATTGGCGTCCTGTACGGAATTGGTTGTACCTTTTAGTCTTAAAGACCTAAACAGAGAGTGTGGCGCCACCTTGTGGAGAAAGAAGGCGTCGCAGATAGTTGGTACCGTTGATGTTGTACAGCTCTGAACTCTCTGTTTCTAGACTTGCTGTGATATCGTTTCCAAAGTCTGTCAATTAATACAACCCTGAGAACAGGGGATATTTCATTATGGGATCTTTAGAACGAAACATCTTTTGTGATCAGTATAATATAAAGCATTTAGGAATCTATAACCAACCTACTTACAAGTGTGACATTCCACAAACAAATCGGTTTCACAAGTATATTCTTGTTTGATTCTTGATTATGGGGAATATATTGCGTTTATGATGTCTTGAAGCACTTTCGTACATCGCTCTGGATAAGGGAGTGTGCTAAATACAGTCGATTCCGGGTAATGGGACCACATCGGGACGCGGTCATTTTGATCCTAATAACCGGCTGGTCCGATTAATCGAACATGCCCTATGTTACAAAGCGCGACGTGCTATAATTTATGTAACATAATAAGTGTTTATTAAACCTTTATTGTGCGATTTACACGTATAGCGAACGTACAAACAAGAACTACTACTTTGTTCATTGAAAAATAAATTTGTGTTGTAGATCGTTTCGAAAAACTTGTTTCCAATGTATAGGTACTCGGCATGTGAAGCAGAATACTGTAAAGAACAAGTTCTTACTGAATTCCAATATCAATGTTTGAGGAATGTATCCAGTGTGATCTGACACCGCTTTTGCAGTGTATAGTGGCGACTTGTGGCTTCTTTTTTGTAGTAAATGGAAATGTTAGGCAAAAACCTGTAGGTGGCAGTAGAGGGCTGGGGAGAAACTCTGGAGTTTTCGGGTAATAATTCCAGAGACGAAGAGTTTATTCACGGATATTACATGCTGTACACGTTATAATACACGTACATAATAGGATTTGTTTCGATACTTTAGGATTTGGTCCGAATAAGCGGCTGGTCCCATTAACCGGAATCGACTGTTATTTAAATGTCTGTAATTGTAGAACTGCAGAGCGCATCTATGTGATAAGTGGAACTGATCAAATGAGTGTAGAAACGAGCAGGTTGTACCTAATAAAGTGACCTGTGAGTGTATTCCTTACAGCTATAGCCCCTTGCTTCTTGTTTACCTCAAATAATCAAAACTTGACTGATTTACAAAGGCTCCCCTAGCCTGTGTCACAACTGCAAAACCAGGCCTCAATCAGCTTGTTATTTGAGTCGACCAACAGCTGTACCAAGGCAGGACTGTTGTACTGGCACCTTGTGTTCTCCACACTCCAAACCTTCCCTGTGCCTGACGTTGGTCCCTTCACTCTGCCGCTGGTTGCCAGGCCTCTGTTCTCGCACTGGACCGTGACCCTCATGCTCTGTTATGGCCACCATACGAATCCCCTCCTCGCCTTCACCTTATGAGATGTTATATTCAAGTCACGTTGGGTCAGTAGCAGAGCACTTGTTCTCCAAGGCCTGGCATGTTGAGGATAGGTGGAGCAGGGTTACAGGGCCCATTCGGGCCTGGGCCTGGGCCTGGGCCTGGGCTCACGGTTAGACACGCACCAGGCAGCACACTTAACAGTAAAACAATAAAATCTCACTAGGACTCGTTTAAAAACTTAGCACCAAGTAGGAGAATGACAACACACAACCACTAGGTGGGATCAGCACTCCAAGAATGACGTCTTCTTCGACAGGTCATCAGAAACAGTCTTGTGAACAAATAGTGAGGAAACACAGATCTATTTAATTTGGACCTACGACAAGGGATCCGCTGCTTAATATTGTTTTGTTCCTGGTGGTTCACGTGGGACCTGAGGTGTTACGAGAAGCGATAATCTTGCGACTCGCACCAGATTTGTCCAGTTTTGTGAAAAACACTAACTCGATGAGAGAGCTGGCTGGTGCGTTGGGCATCTTGCTGCACAAATGCAATGACGTCGTGGTATCCGTTCCACTCTGAAATCCAGTCTTCTTTTCTTGAACTGGTCTCACCAAGCTCCAACTTGATTGTCTTCTATTTACCTTACTGTACACATGTAATACACTGAATGGCCACGTTGAGAGACCTTCCTTGACCTTCAGAACTGCAGCAGTAATTCCAGGGGTGGCAGATCCTACCTCATCTATGTAAATGAGACCCACTAGCCATTCTGCACATGCGCACACACAACCAAATCCGATTTAAATCAGGTAACTGATTTAATAAACACTATTATAATAATAATTGTTATTATTCTTCCTTCAAATTTCTGGGGTAAAATCCCTCTCCGTTTTTCGGATTCCCTCATCTGAGCTCTGGAGTATGCTGTATATACAACCCCTTAAATAGTCAGATAGCTGCAGGAATCTAATCGTAATTATACTTTTGCTGGATTTGTTGTAGATTTAAAAATAAATATTCCTCTGCCGGGCTCCTGTCGTTTTTCTCATGCAAGACTAAACACGAGCTTGGATGTGTTTTGGTTCTCTGTTCCTGGTCGGCCTCTCCTGACTCATCCCCAGTCTGCCCTATACACCTATCCCCACTCTTATGAATATATGAAGATTTGGAGCCGTGCTGCTGGACGACGTTCCAGGTTCAGAGGAAGCGTTCATTTAATTGCTCGTCTCGTAAGCAGACCCGGGGCCACAGGCTGTCTCAGACAGTTCAGACTGTGAGGGATCCGCACTTGCAGTCCTTGACACTCGTTGTCAGACTCATTTTCAGTCTCTGGATTGTAAGCGCCGGTTCACACCAGTGGCGTTGTTTGTGTGGGTGATATGCCACACGCAGGTGGACTATTTACGGTTTGCTTCTTTCAAACATTCTTTCTTATACAGTGGGGCTTCGAAAGTTTGGGCAACCTCGTTAATTTTCCTGATTTACCTTTATAAACCCTTGATAGTTTGGATAAAAAACTTGTTAGACATATATTTATTTATCATATTCAGAGAAGATGCAAAGAGGAAAAAAAAACTTGCAATTGCCCCTCTTAAATACCCTTTCTCATAATTGGAGTCACCCGTGTATGGAGGTCAAGGGTCACTGATCTTACCAACCCTAATTTGACTTCCAATAATTAGGTCTAAATGTTTTGAAATCAATAAAATCAATAAAAACAGTGCCCAATTTTATGCACCTGCCTAATTTTTGTTTAACCAGTTATCGCACACTTTCTGTGAATCATATAAACTTGATTTCACTTCTCAAATGCCACTTTGTCCCCTATATGATATATTTTACTGATTTTTTTTAATTTTATTTATTCAAACAATAAACGATTTATAAAGGTAAATCAGGAAAATGAACAAGGCTGCCCAAACTTTTGCACCCCACTGTACATAGTCCCCAGACTGTTGGTAATCAGGCAGTATTTAGTTTGGTTGTCTGGTTCCTCAGTGAGCAGAAATCAAACAAGAGGGCGAATTAAACAACTTTTGCTTTTTTTGACGTCTGAAAAACTCGTATTATTGTCTCTTAAGCGCTCGGTTATTTATATTTTCTATGTAAATGTATGTATGCACGTATTTAAACTACAGCTGTGCACCGTCTGCGTTCGATTCTGTGAAACCAGACATGGTAGTTTAGTTGGCACCAAGTTTGCACATTATTTTAAAAAGTAATATTAAATAAAACAAAATCTGAAAATATTAGTACAACTCAGTACTGTACAATGTAGCAATTATCTTTTTGTATTTTTTCAATGAAATATGAAACACTAAATGGAAGGAACGTTACCGTGTATTTTTAGAGCTATTGTAATTCCTAAAACCTTGGACACTAAAGCGAAAAGGCATTAAACAGATTACTTTAAACTTATTAGATGTTGGTTTAATTTGTACATTTTTAGCCAATCATAATCCAGTTTCTGCTGCTTTCCAGTCATTCAAGTGATCATGATAACAGCATGCTCCAGATTTCCCACTCTGGATTAAGCTCTGGAAAGCAGAGTTTGATGTCTGATAAAAGGATGGGTTTTTCTCCTCCTGTTAGTTGGATTTCCAGCGCTTTTCCGAGTCTGTGCACGCCATTGTAACCCAAACACGGGTGCCAGGTCCACTTTTTCTAAGAGACTCAGCTTTTTTGGAAGTGAACGCAGCACGGAGTTAACCGTAGCGAAATATCCAGTGGAGACTCCACTCCAGTACATCCTTAAGGAAATTGAGAGTTTCCTAATTTTTTTTAATAAAGACATGGTAGTTCAGATAGTTTTCACTAAGTGCGTTATTTTAAAAAGTAATATTGAATAAAACAAAATCTGAAAATATTAGTACAACTCAGTACTGTACAATATAGCAATTAAAAAAAAAATCTTTGTATTTTTTTTAAGGAAATATGAAACACTAAATGGAAGGAACGTTACCGTGTATTTTTTAGAGCTATTGCAATTCTTAAAACCATGAACACTAAAGCTAACAGGCATTAAACAGATTACTTTAAGCTTTTTAAAGGTTGGTTTAATTCGTACGTTTATCGTTTCCTCTGCCATTGGAGGGTGGGTGTCTTGAGTTTTGAATTTCTCAAGGCTTGCTCAAATAGTCTGTGGGCCTGGAAATTTGTAAAGCTGCACCCAGACTGTGCTCCTTTGTGAAACGTGTTAACGCAAATCCATTTTGACTTATCTTTTGTAATCATTTTAGTTGGACAAATGAGTGACTGAAAACTAGGGTTGTACCAATCCGATATTCTGTATCGATATCGGCATCGGCCTGATATGTGGTAAAATCACTGGATCGGAGATCGGTTTGGGGGGGGGGAGCTTAATCCGATATCAGGTTTATGCTTTACTACAGTTTGGACGACACGGCGTAAACAGAGACGTGGAACTCGAGTTAAAACTGTTAGCTAGCAGCGAGGTCATCATGTCAGCTGTGTGGAGCTATTTTAAGCTCAAGGATGATAAAAGTAAAACAGCGAAGTGCAACGGCCGTGTTTCAAGAGGTGGAAGCGGCGTATCGGCCTGATATCGATATCGTCAGATGTCGGTATCGGCCATAAAAACATGGTATCGAGCCAACCCTTGAAAACAAATGAATACTTTAATGTAGTACTTTAGCTAAAATGACTCGAGTTATTGAAAGTTCTCAGATAGTTATATCTAGTAAAGAGTTACTGGTCGATCAGAAGCCTTATTTCCAACAATGAGTCTGCTGAGTCAGGGGCTTTAGTTAATTCACGTTAATTCACTGCGGCTTTAAGTTAATTATATTTATACTGTACCTTATTAGCACAATGTACCTACACTGCACACACATTTCCATTTGTGTCATTTAGCAGACGCCCTTTTCCAGAACGACTTACAATTAATACACTCTTACAATCCAAGCAATTGTGGGTTAAGGGCCTTGCTCAGAGACTCAACTGTGGCTGAGGTGGGATTTGAACCCTGGACCTCCTGGTCCATAGTCCAGTACTATAACCACCAGGCCACCACAGTCCCACACATTGAACCTTACCAACCGAAGTTGTATATAGGTTTCTTTTTTTCTTGTATTTCTTGTATATATATTTTGCATCATTCCTGTACATGTTATGTTATCCTTCCTACTTTAAGCTACGGACTGTCTTGTAAGCTTTTCACTACTGGTTAAACTGTGTATGACTGTGTGGGGGACAAAGAAAACTCTTGAATTTATGCCCTTTTCATTAGGTAAATCACCCAGATATTGCACAAGACTCGCACATGCAAAAACAACAACAAGAGAGCCAAACAAACCTCTGGGCGTAAACTCAAATTAATGAAAATAACTTTTTAGTTTTGTTACCCCCCCCCGGGGTGGTGCAGCCTGCAATACTTGTTATTAAAATGCGGAATAACAGTACAACGTAAAAGCCTTTGTGTAATGGAGAAGCACAGTGTGTTTTCAGGCGCCTAATTAGCCAATCATAATCCAGTTTCTGCAGCTTTCCAGTCATTCAAGTGATCATGATAACAGCATGCTCCAGATTTCCCACTCTGGATTAAGCTCTGGAAAGCAGAGTTTGATGTCTGATAAAAGGATGGGTTTTTCTCCTCCTGTTAGTTGGATTTCCAGCGCTTTTCCGAGTCTGTGCACGCCATTGTAACCCAAACACGGGTGCCAGGTCCACTTTTTCTAAGAGACTTGTCTTTTTTGGAATTGAACGCAGCACGGACTTAACCGTAACGAAATATCCAGTGGAGACTCCACTCCAGTACATCCTTAAGGAAATTGAGAATTTCATCATTTCTTTTAACAAAATTTCAAGTTTGTGTCACATATGACTTGGAGATCATTTGGTTCCAAAGTAGAAATCCGATTGATCCTCAAGTGCATGTAAACTCTGATCAGATTACTGGCAGAATAAGAGGAACTGTAGTTATCGGATTTTTAAGTGCATGTAAACGCAGTCGCGGTCATCTGTGGAGAATCAGATTCACCGTCTCTTGATTGCAGTAGGGACGACTTTTTACGTTTAACGAGTGGAGACATTTGTTATTGTTCAGCCGTGCAGAATGTTAAATTAGAGCGTTGAATAACAATGCAAAATTTAAGATGAAATCCTGTTCGTTTTCTGATCTTTCCCTCTTCAAATCTCTTGTCCTTCTCCCAAGGGAGATTGTGTCAAATGCATGTCATAGTATGCGATTCGATCTGCATCTCTTCTTTTTCTGTTCACGACCGAGACGCCATATGGACAGTTTTTATCATACATATCTCGGCGACTAATTAACTTGGCTATTGTACCGAGAAAGACCCCAGTGTCAGAGATAAAAGCACGGACGTCTTCCTGGGTGAATGTCTGCGCGCTTATCAATACGGAAAGCTCTTGTATTCCAAGTAGATATACAGGAGCACTTTAGTTTGAGCTCCGTTATTGAGATAATGGCAGGGCCGTGATTATAGGGATCTTACATACAAATAGTACTGCAGGTTCATTCCTTGCCTTAAAGGACAGTTCCATTTGAGCCGAAAAGTAATCCATAAGTGGAAGTTTAGCAGGAGTAAATGGTTTGACTGTGAGCAAATGGTTCACAACAACATTTAGGAAGATGGCAGCAGAACGTCGTCCAAAGCATTATGCTAGTTCTACAAACCCAAACCCGATGCTAAGAAGGTAGGGACTGTGTGGAAAATGCCACTATTTTAAAATGCAATGTTTCTTTCAATTACTACGAGTTTCATTTCATTGAGATGGTGTCATCTCGATTATATTTCATGTTTTGTCTAAGTTTTAGTCCATTTGTGAATAAGTCACCACTTTGTAATGTTGCCATTTCTTCTCACAACATTTGAGACATTTTAGAGCCAAGGATACCAAGTGATGAAATGTTTCGATTTATTAATGTCTGCCATACGTCAAGCCTGTGCAACAGTACGTGGTCGTCGTGTCACGTTTTCTGTTTCAAAATTCTCCACATTTTGTATTGGGTACAGGTATGGACTGCAGTCAGGCCAGTCCGGTACTCGTAGCCTTTTCGTCCACAGCCATACCTTTTGTAATGTGTGCACCACGTGGTTCTGATTTACCTTATTAAAAATGAAGGATGGAGCTGCAAAAGAAGGTGGCTTATGGTTTTAAAATCTAAATGTACTTTTCTGCATTAATGCTGCCATGGCAGAACTGTAAATGACCTTTGCCATGGGGAATTGCCCTTTGTGAACTGAAATTCTTTCAAGATTGCTTAACTCTTTTAATAATATATTGTTCACCAGTATAAAGGGATATTTCATTTTGAAACATCCCCTAATTTTGTGAACAGTGTATTATGTACTGTAGTAATATGCAAATCCCTTTAAGTCAACTTGTTTTTTATTGTCATTTCAGTAATTTCATATAATAAGTTCCATATACAGTGGTGTACAGTACACAGTGAAACTAAATAACGTTCCTCCAGAACTAAGGTGCTACACGATAGACTACACAACACAACATAAAACGTGCAGTAGCATGTGCAGTGACGCGAGACAGTTTGCAAGGCATTTTTTACAGAACGTTGGTGTAAAAAAGAAAATTCTCGCACATCTTCTCTGAGAAAGCGGAGATCCTGTGCCCAGCTTTGCTCCCCAATGGCTCGTTTCATAGATACTGCTTTTTAATGATGTCATGAAGTCGTGATTACAATCACCTGGTGACATTCCATCATTATTTAGTTTTTTAACTCCTTATTAGCCCTAAATTTCAACTATTTTTAGAATGTGTTACAAGCCTAAATGAAGGCGTGTATGTATCTTGGAGGCTTACTGCAATGTAAAAGTCAAACTTATTCTAAGACGAGCTGTTTTTTTTCTCCATTTTACATCCCAACCTTTTCTGATTTGGGGATTAAGTTGGGACTGCGGTAGCCTGGTGGTTAAGTTGTAAGTCGCTTTGGATAAAGGCGTCGTATATGTAATGCCGTAAATGTAGGTTGGGCAAGTCCATACTGTGCTAAGTTTTGGTTTAGGCGCTGGTTTAGTTCATGTTTGCATTTTAGGTACAAATATAGCCCAGTCCATACTATCATCCTCAGGGAAACCAATAAGGCATTTCAATAAGGCTCCAAGATTTATCTTTTCATCCCACATCATTTTCAGCCAGTTTTCGACAACTCGGTCTGTCGACCTTTGTGCAGCAAAGCACCTCACAGCAATAAAGCATAACCTTAGACTGGCACACGGGCCAAGTGAATCATTGCAAGCTTTTTAAAGTACCTTGTACTTAATAATAAGTGTTCCTTTTAGGCCAGGTTTTCTGCATACGGCTGAATGATTAATGCTTTTCGGTATCAGCATAAAAGCAGAAGCGCATACACACAGTCCAACTGCTTTATCCAAAGTTTACTTAACTGCGTACTCGCTTCACTCTTTCCCTCCCCTCCATCATCCTGCCTGAAATATTTATCTGTTCTACTTTATTCAGCTTGTCTTTTCCTTCTCGTCATCTGCTCTCGTAGTAAAAGCATTTAATGTGGGCAACATTTGTTATATGCAGCAAATAAACTGTTCTCATACCTGTATGTGTTATTATGGTGCTTAAAAGTTTGGTTACCCTATAGTTTGTTTGGTTTTTGGTTTCTTTAACCTCTCAGCCATTTCAGTGACACACAAACGTTTACACAAGGTTATCTCAAAGCTCGTCACACACACACACACACACACACACACACACACACACACACTCAAATCAATGGCAATTTGACTGTGGGAGGAAACCAGAGTACCAGGAGTAAACCCACGCAGACACGCAGAGGACATGCAAACTCCACACAGAAAGGGCCCAGGTCGCACCACCCTGGGATTGAACCCAGGACCTACTTGCTGTGAGGCGGGCGGTGCTACACACAGAGTCGCCGTGCCCCCGCCGTGTTTGTCCCCTTTAGAGTTGTCTACAGAGCTATAAATGTGCACAAATATGACCATCACCAGATTTTCACGCAAGTTGTATTTGCACAAGCTTTTAAAAAATGAGACAAAACGTTATTCTCGGTCACTTATTTATGGAGAGAATTGTTTGAACAGTTTCAGGGAACTATGAACAGCTGATCTTAACAACACAGTGGAGTTCTCGAAATTGGGGTCAGGAGGGCAAAAAGTTGATTAACGGACGGTACGCTACTGGGGTGTCCGTACAACCTACTGCCTCTAGTCTATGCAGAATCCAAAAATTCAGCTCCGCGTTAGAAGCTCGTTAGAAGCGAGTGCTGCTAAAATAGCAGAACACAATAATAAGAAGGGGTGTCCACATATTTTCGTCTACATGCTGTATTACTGAGTGCTGTGTGATGCCAAAGCGATGCAAACCGGTTTAATTTTGCTTATACGACTCTGAACCAGCTTGTTACCTCCTCTGTTCTTTAGTAAAACCTGAACTTTACTCTCTGTCCGTTTTGTTTTGGTTTTTTTTTCCATTCCATTTTCCCTATTGAGATATGTTCTTCATGTGTTCAACATATTCGCTTATGCCTGGACTAATCACTATACTCTTGCTTCACTCTTATGCCTGGACCAGACTGAACTTGTGCGTCTGGTTTTATCGCTACATACTTGCATCACTCATGGTTCCTATGCTCTGAAAAAAGGTTCTTCGTTCCCCGTTCTTCGCTTTCCAAGAACTTCCGTCGTCCCCTGTTCCTGTGTTGCGAACACAGGACAAAGGAGGAACAGTTCTAAGAACTACGACTACGTCACTTTAACACACCACAAATTGTGGTGCTGTTTTAACACCCTAAACGAGAGTTTTAAAGCAAGCATGAGGAATATTTTTAACGAATTAAATACGCAAGTACGTAACCTACCTCTTCTCTGACCTGGCTCTTCTCTCAGTACTTAAGTGGGTGTTTTTTTTTTTTCACACCTCTATTAGAAGCGACCTTGCGTGTTAGACAGGTTATATTTACATGTGGCTTAGTAGTAGGGGTGGGAATCTCTAGGCACCTCACGATTCGACTCAATTGTGATTCAGAGGGTAACGATTATCGATGCATCTCTGTTTTTTTTCTATATGGAGTTTTTTTTTCTTTACCATGTGACTACATGAAACAAATCGATGGCGTCATAATAGGTCCTATAGTTTTGAGAACCAAAAAACCCGTAACCAAATATTTACATTTTGCAATAAAAACCGGTTTGTAAACAGAATATTTCTGTTCGTAATCGTCTATTTTGAGTTTAATATTCTTGAAGGATCCGTTTTCGCTTTCTTTGCGCCTTTTCTCCGTTGCGCTTCTCTCAGTCTCGCTTTCGCTTCAAAAAGTTTAGCAGTCTGACTCTAAACCTCATTATTAAAAGACATAATCGTTAAAACTAGCTGATATGAGAAAACAAACACACAGCTTCCCTGTGTTTATCCCCGACCAGAAGCTGGTCTACATGTTCAGATGCAATTGTGCTCGATTCTCGATTATTGACATTTGTTGATTCAGAATTGTTTGAATCGCGATGCATCAAAAATTCAAATTTTTCCCCCAACCCTACTTGGTAGTAGTAATAGTAATAATAATAATAGTAATAATAATGTCAAACTTTGAATGAGGCCAAATGGGACTAGGGTTCGAGACCGTTAAAGGCCTACACTAAGTCCAAGACAAGTCTGAGACGTAAAAAAAAAAATCTGAATAAATGGGTTATTGGAAAAATGTATTGGAAATGATTCTGACCTCTGCTGCATTGACATGAAGAGAGTAAAATTAGTCTGCACACTCATTTTTGGTTGAGTTCCCAGTTTCATAATCAAATGGCCTTTAATAGAAGATTTATAATACAATTCTAGAAACAAAATGATTTGATTCACTCAGCCACCACGTCTCAGATATTTTGCATCATGTTTAAAATACACCATGACTGACAATGACTAGGTCTAAGCCCAGCTCATTTCTCTCACTCTTTCCCTCTGTCTATGTGGAGTTTATATACAAAAAAATATATATATATATAAAATAAAAAAACGCATGGAGATGACTTAAACTTTGCATGCAGTTTAGTCAGGTAAGCAAACAGGTGTGGTCTGATTAGAACTGGATCTTGTCACAAGGGGGCAAGAAAGTGCTTCCCTGTCACCCTATAAAAAGGATCTCAGCGGCTACCTTTGGGTAGTATACCTCTTGGTGAGAGATTATCGACTTCTCGACATGCCTCTGCTAATACAAACCGTAATCTCTGTTTCTCTACATACTTTGTTAATCCCCTCTACCCTGTTCTCTAATAGTTAGGACCTACACAGATTTACGTTCATGTTACTAAGCAGACACCCTTATAATGAATACAGTCTTACAATCCAGCAATTGTGGGTTAAGGGTCTTGCTCAAGGACCCAACTGAGGCAGAGGTGGGATTTGAACCCTGGACCTCCTGGTCCAGAGTCCAGTACCATAACCATTAACCATAACAAGATCGGGTCTTATTTGGACAGTGGATCTTTCTCAGCACTCCAGGCATACTGACATGGTGGTGAAGTTTTGGGTTACTGCGTGTTGCGCTGGCGTGAGTGGACAGAGTCAGACAGCTATGTTGCTGCTCAGCGTTAATGCTGGGCTTAAAATAGTCCACCTACCAAAATGTCCAGCCACCAACATCGTGTAGGCAGCACCCTGGTGTAGGAACAGAGGATCCTGTCTCACTGCAGAGTGTAGAGGAGGCATAGCTAATAATGGCAGATCCACACAAGGGAGATTTATTTTCACAAAAACACAACTTCCCTTTGAACAACCAAGATAGAGAAAATGTGTCCTTTCGGTTACTGAGGTTAGGTGTGGTTAGGTGTGGGTGTAGCTTTGAATAACTGCAAAATTATTATCCCGAAGGCAAGTCCCACACTGATAGTCTGATAGAGAGAGTGTGTGTGTGTGTGCGCGCGTGTGTGTGTGTAAATAAAGCAGACCCATGTCACACACACTGAAAATAACTGGCCACGATGACTCAAGCTCCATCCATTAATGCAGTGTTAATTAAAGCAAGAAGAAAGAACACAGGCTCTGAATTAAATGTGTCATGTTGCTCTTTGAAAGATGACTCTGCCCACCAGGCCTGAAGCGCACACAGGTGATGGATCAGTTCTTTAATTACAACTACCCGTGCTCAGAATGATCGAACTGAAGAATAACCAAGCATCTAAACCAAGATGTGCAGAGTCATGGAGAACGCAATGAGTTCGGGTCACGTCGTCGTTATGCTATCGTTACGCCGTGAATACAGGTCTGCCCCGATCAATGAACGTTCTGTGAAACGGGTCGCTGACCAGACATTACCGTAGTCAATGAGTCCTGGGTCTGCTCATTTTATGTTAATGTAACGTAAATATTAAGGGTGACTGACGAGTGATTGTAACAGCTTTTGTTTGACAGAAGCCAAAAATGCGTCGGTAGACAATGTTAAAACACAGCCAGATGGAGCAAACGTGGACCTGTTTATAAACACTGCTCACAAAAATGAGGGGATTTTTGAAGTATCCCCTAATTTTTGTAAGCAGTACAGTTGTAGCTTAGAGAGAATCTACAGGGGGCGAGGAAACTAACAAAGGAGCTCTACTCACAATAGGACAGGAACATGCATCGACATAACGAATGTTATATACAGTTTATTTTAAATAAGCAGCAGAATGCCATCCATACAAACTTACACAAAAGAGATAGAAAAACGGTAAAAACGTGAGTAAACATCCGCCTCCGATTGAAGGCAATCGGTGTTAATTGGCTGCTGTGGTTAAGGCTCTGACTTGGCCATCTTTCCATTCTTAGACCCTATAACAGTTTACAGGTCGTTTGGGTGGAATGCTGTATTTGGTGTTTTCACCAAACACATTGCATTGATTTTTTTTCCCTTATTTTTTTGTATTCAGTCTTATTTATTCAGTATTATTTGCATATATGATAAGAACTAATTGTTCTACTTTTATCATTAATTTATTCAATGCTATGCTGATATTCAGTACTGTTTTTGT
>JAUZST010005670.1:0-68382 GCA_034779995.1 Parotocinclus haroldoi | reverse complement strand
TTCTGTAATAAGCGCAATTAGTGTTCCTATGAAGGGTGCTTAGCTGCATTTGAGATCCGTCCGGTTAGGCCTCGTTGTAGGTTAGCTACAGCAGAACAGCTTTGTCTGCATTGCTATTTAATTAGTTATAAGCAGCTTAGTATATTTGCTCTTGCTTTTAACGTTTTTTTTCTATATTGGTAACTAGATTTAGTTTGGTTAGTTAATTAACGTTTTATTTAGCTAAGTTTGTCGCTCTCTTTGCTCTGCCGTGCTTTATGATTTGGCTAAAGCTAAGCTACATTAAGCAGTTTTGTTAGTTTAAATAGATTTATATAAGTGTACCGTTGAATTGAATAGGGCTAGATTTAGATCCATACGTATCAAACTGCCTTGTAATTCAGTGTCAAGTTTTTGGTTTGCGGACGATACCAATAAATATCGCGATTCGTTGCGTTGCTTTTATATGTCTTCTAAGAATCGTGCGATACCATAAACATGAATCTTTTGCTGACATCACAGCCCTAATTCTGTGCAAATTACTACTATTAAAATAAATAAATAAAATCAAAGACAAAGTAGGGACGCTATAGCATAGCTGGTCCTCTTTTATTGCTCTCCAAAAAATACGTTGGAACACAAAAAAATATATCAATGCCCATTTAGATCTTAAATCAAACACCCTTGAGCGATCGGTGCTTATCGGTTAAAAGTCTAATGACTGACGTTTCTAAAATGTTTATGAATTTTTTTGTAGTCTGGTCGAGGTGGAAGCTTTCTCTCTTGCTCCAGTCCCGAAGCTGAAGCTCGCCCACTATGGCCAGTGAAGAGAAGAAGCCAGAGACTGAAGCGACCAAAACGCCAACGTCCTCCGCTGCCTCTGCCAGCCAGAGCAAGGTGTTCTCCCATGTCCAGATGTGTTTAAATCATAACCTATAACAGTGTATCTATCTTTGCTTTATTGGGTTTTTTTTTGGTGACCGAGCCGTTCGTTATAAGTAGATATTTATAGCCAACCCTTAGATACTGTTCCTAATCAGTGGTTAAAGAAAATCAGAAGTACAATCATGTGTAAGGAGAACAGGCCTATAGTATTTAAGTGCAGGTCACTCAGCCATATTATGGGCTGTTATGTTGAGTACCAGGAACAAAAAATTGACCTGCTCCTTATTGCTACCTGTTAATTGTTCCAGTCGGCGCCCGTGAAGCCAAACTACACGCTGAAGTTCACCCTGGCCGGTCATACAAAAGCAGTCTCCTCAGTCAAGTTCAGTCCGAGTGGGGAATGGCTCGCCAGCTCATGTAAGTCATAAAATTCACATTGGTACAAGATGTGGAAAACCTTATGTCCTGGAACACATGGGTCACATAAAGTTACGTTTTAAGCCTTTATCAACAGAACCTGCTCACAAATGTATGTCGTTATTTTCCATTTCTTATTACCTTGCCAAAGGTTAATAGTTTTTCTTAAACGCCATGACAACGGTGATGGGACAGCCTTTAGCAGTAATACAGCAGAACCTTGGTGTTTGTCGTTAATCAGTTGCAAAGCGCCCGACGATAACCGAAATGAAGGATAACGGAAGCCATATTTTAACAAGAAATCATGCAAATATAATGAATCCGTTCCACAGTCCGATATCGACAGAAGTACATTTTGTAGAGAATAGTCATAGTTTTACATGCAGAAAACAATGAGAAATGAATACAAACACAGTTCCACAGTTACCACTCGCTGGTATTTGGCACTCAATGAACAGGCACAAAAAAACCAAGAAATATAATGGAAACGTTTAGGATGAAGGCGCTGGGTGATGCTCCCTCAACGAAAAACAAAGCCAGAATGAACTAATCTCAGATATTCCAGAGCATGGATGAATTAGTTAAATAATAACAATGAATATATTCCATGTACATGTATACATTATCATAGATGCCCTTTGAGCTTGTTTATTATTACATAATGATGGTAAACAAGTGGCTCCTTATCTAGCCAGTAAAACTGCTCATGATTTTCAGCTGCTGATAAACTCATTAAAATCTGGGGTGCTTACGATGGCAAATTTGAGAAGACGATATCCGGACACAAGCTCGTAAGTAGCTTTTTTTTATGCGTGTATATAACATATATATATATATATATTTTTTATTTACCTGCCTTATTGTGTATGTACAGGGAATTTCAGATGTAGCTTGGTCCTCTGATTCCAACCTCCTCGTCTCGGCGTCTGATGACAAAACCCTGAAGATCTGGGACGTCAGCTCTGTAAGAGTCTTTACTGACCATTGGATAGACGGAATATCGGCCTTGTTGGCAGTGCTAATTGTCGTCTTTTCCCAGGGAAAATGTTTGAAGACGTTGAAGGGCCACAGTAACTACGTCTTCTGCTGTAACTTCAACCCCCAGTCCAACCTCATCGTGTCTGGATCAGTAAGTTGGGTTCTCCTTGCTCGCGGCGGCCCAGTGCCAGAGCGTCCCTGCTGATCTGTGCTTACTCTTGCTTCCTTAGTTCGACGAGAGTGTTCGGATATGGGATGTTAAGACGGGGAAGTGTCTGAAGACCTTGCCAGCTCATTCAGACCCAGTTTCTGCAGTGAGCGTCTCATTTCTCTGGCTAATGCTCTGCCTTGTCGGATAGAGTGCCTTCATTTTGTACGCTCCTTGTGTTCCAGGTTCATTTTAACCGAGATGGATCTCTGATCGTCTCCAGCAGCTATGATGGACTGTGGTAAGCAAACCGTGCTTATTAAATGGAGACGGGGTAGCTGATCACCTGAGCTCTGAGTCTAAGACTTTAACCCTGTTGTGTTACAGCCGGATTTGGGATACAGCATCAGGCCAGTGCCTTAAAACCCTCATCGGTAAGTCTTGAGCCACAGAGCGTCTTTACTATGAACACTAACAGCTAATAGCTCGACATAGGAGATCGTATATAAGATCGATTTAATCCAGCTGTCTGTGGAGTTCAATAAATATATCGTGTATAAATAAAATACTAAGCCGTTCTCTATGGAGCACTTACAGTGTGACAGCATATTTCTTTTTAGTTTTGGAACCGTACAGCAAAAGCGTTTCGAGATCGTTTTCGAGCCTTTTCACAGCGAGCTAGTCCTGCTAGTAACAGAGCGCAGGAGCTTCTAAGAACAAGCATCGGGCTTTAAAAAATATGGATATTAAAGCTTGAAAGCCGGTGGCCTGACTCGATCGGGTTATTTTTGCCATGATCGGCTGATTGACCTCGTATAAATAAAATCCCATCGATGTAACCTGGTATGGCATTCGCCCAAACCTCAGACTGCAATGGTTTTCACGTAGCTGTATTTGTACAGGCATTAACGCCGTCTCTCTTTCAGATGATGACAACCCCCCTGTGTCCTTTGTGAAATTTTCCCCCAATGGCAAATACATCCTGGCTGCTACGCTGGATAAGTGAGTAGCGTCTGCTCCCGTACGCCCGCTGTGTTCGGGAGTGACTCTTTAAATGCTGTTCGTCTGATCATTTAAAGTGTTTTCGGCTGGAATTGCTGACATACTGAAGGTGTAATTCTTCCTTTGTAGCACCCTGAAGCTTTGGGACTACAGCAAGGGGAAGGTGAGAAGCACACGGTTTGGTTTGAATCGGTACTAAAACGGTCTGCCATGCATTTTTCACTAATCACATCCGTCCTTTGTTTCAGTGCTTGAAAACGTACACTGGTCACAAAAATGAGAAGTATTGCATATTTGCTAATTTCTCAGTCACGGGTGGCAAGGTAAGAGTTTTGAATTCGAAATGAACCTGCTATAATGCTATGGACAAAAGTTTGTGGACATTTGAAACGCGAGCATTTGCTAGAAATGACTAAATCCACGGCACATGGGGAGAACATGCAAATGCAACGCAGGTACATTTGTGTCATTTAGCGGACGCCCTTGTCCAGAGCGACCTGCGATTAATACAGAAGCTGTGGGTTAAGAGGCCTCGCTCAGGGACCCAACTAGGCCAGCACAGTCCCCAGACGGCCATCGCGTCACCCGACTGTTCATTACGTCATGTTTTACTGCCACTTTTTCTATTGAGGTTGAATTACAAGGGGTGTCCACATACTTTTGTCTGTATAAGTGTATTCTCAGTGTTTTAGTGGGTTGGAAATGAAAGACTAACTGAATCTCCTTGCTCTTTCTTAGTGGATAGTCTCCGGATCAGAAGACAACATGGTTTATATCTGGAACTTGCAGACCAAGGAGATTGTACAAAAACTGCAGGGTCACACAGGTGAACGAGCCGTCCGTCCGAAATTCAGTTTTGCCCCCAACCCCCTCTAGAAAAGGGTTGTTTTTTTTTTCCCGCGTCCGGAAATGTGCAATTCATAGACTCTCTTTTGTTTTACAGACGTTGTGATCTCAACTGCCTGCCACCCCACAGAGAACATCATCGCATCAGCAGCACTAGAAAACGACAAGACCATCAAGCTGTGGAAGAGCGACTGCTAGGCTGGAACACGCAGGCTCATTTTATTATTGATGTCTTTTTTTTTTTTTTTTTTTTGTACTTTTTTGTGAGGGGAAGGAGGACTTTTATGATATAAAAAAGACGAAGCCAGGCAGACTGAACACCCAACACGAAGAGACCAGCCGAACACGCCACTCCTTGTATCTTCTAACGCTCTCCCGTCTGTAGCCCAAATGTATTGGATTACCTCGGTGGTCGTGTTTCTATGTTCTGCAAACCTTTCATCTTTGGGCCTTTGCCCATTCTGCTTACGGCTTTCATACTTGTTCTGTTTTGTAGATCTGTGTTGATTTTGTACATTAACTCCAGTCAGACGCCTGTGTTTAGTGGCCAATTCCTCCAGATGGACTGGACCGCCCGTTCATTTCGCCCAAGCTTAAAAGCCGGATTTATTCCACCAGCTACACAAAGAGGTGTCTAAAGTTGGCCTTCTTCATTTTGGACTGAAGCGACGCTTTGGTTTAGCGGTGCGGAAACGACACGCCCAGATAACAAGAGCTCAAGCTAAATAAGAGCGCGTTGATACTCGGCCTTTTCGTGTGTCTTGTATCTGGATTGTATCCTGATAAGATTATGGCCATAATACATTTACTCTTCATAGGCACACGAATGGAATCTGATTTATTCTGGCATGTTATGTACGTCGACTTTAACGCCCACTTCCTGCGCTGTTTACAGTTTTGTGCTGCGTCCAACGTCGTGATTTTCGCCTCATTAAATTTCTCTTAACGTTGAAAGGAACGTGGCGTGTTTGAGAGTTCATGTGTACGAGAAGAGTGTTGGTAAACTTTTAATATACACGCCCGTTGGACAGCTGAGGCTCACAGATTAATTCGGGCGAGAAGGGAGGGCTGGTGGGAGCCAATTGTGTTAAAGTTCGTCTTTGCCGATGGTTATCTGACCAAAGTGCTGTTGGTGTCCTCCATCGTGGCCTCTCCGGGGACAGGGGACCACCGGGCTGCCACCGTTGGCTACCTGAGCAAGAACCTCAACCTTAATTGCTTGGATTGTAAGATTGTATCAGCGGCAAGTCGCTCTGCTAAACCCATGGGTCTCCCAAAAAGCACGGGTGGTCACAGAAAACCGAAGATCTAAGTGCAGCTCAAGTGGTGGATCTCTGCAGGGGGTCTCAGAGGCGTTTCCGGGCACCTGCAGGCATGCCACATTTCCGTCGTTAAGCAGACGCCCTTATCCAGAGCGATTTACAACTCATACAGTCTTACAATCCAATCCAAGCCACCGTGGGTTTTGCTCAGGGACCCAACTGTGGCACAGGTGGGATTTAAACCCCGGACCTTCTGGTCCATAGTCTAGTACCTTACCCCCTAGGCCACCCCAGTCCCACTTCTGCAGAAGGCCACTGCCTGCATGTGTGCGTGTCACATGGTGTGGTATGTGGGCGGGGGGATTGGAGCACAACTACACATATGAAATTTGGGGAAGAAGCAATCGAGTTGGAAATCAATGCTGGGCATGACTGGCTTAAAACCTTCGCCCACGTATGTTATCCACATATCTAATCCTTTTGGGGGATGATGGTGCCAAACTAGACCGATCCACAACACTGGTCTAGTGTCAACATGACTGTTGTATAGTTTTGGTCCCTAACCTGGGAATGGCTGGCTGTATTTTGGGCTGAACCATCACTTCTGGTGCCGTTAGTTGGAGAGCTTGGCCACGGCTGCTTGAGGTGCTCGAGGAAGAACCTTTCGTTCATACAGAGTTAAGCTAACCTCTCGTTATGTAGCCGCTTTACTTACTGGCTGACCTGGTTTGCATGCTCTTTGGTATGTGGATGGTTTTCTATTCGTGTGGACTAGAAATTAAAATGAATCGCCATCATCCATCCCCTCCTTTAAGGCAGTCAGTTGTGCCCGTGTGACAGCCAACCTGGCTGTAAGGCAAATTTCGAACCCAGGTCTTTCCCGGGGCCGGATAGTTAATCGCCTCTGCGCCATTTCAGCGAGCTCACTTTAGCAGTGTTTGAAAGTAACCCTGGACAACAAACGTGCCTAAAAACGAGGTTTTGATTGGCAATCCTGTTGAAGTTGTTGGAAGACAGACTTCAGATGTGTCTTCTCGTCTAGTTCGATGGGTAGGATGGATTTTCAGGACATCTGTTCCCTGACCAAACACAGGCGACTGTTTACTGAGCTGCACTGCAGGTTCTTATTAGAAATCCAACGAAAACTGCTTTAACTTTACAGGAAAACGAATTCGAAACAAAAAAAACAAAAACAACACCAGTAAAGGTTTCTTTTAAACTTTAATATTTTTCTTTTTTTTTCATAAAAGAACATTGACAGAGCACAAACAAAAGTTTGCATTTCCTTAAAAACCGACATCGAAGCAGATGTTCCAGTCACTCAGTGACAGATTTAAAAAAAGGAAACAAAAGGCAGAGTTCAGGCGAAAGCTTCGTAAGGGCGTCACCTCTGTTACCTTGCTTTTTTAGAGAGGTCCGAGTTGCTCTGTCCGTTCCCATTTCAAACGTTTGCACAACAACCCGCGAAACGACAAGAAGGACAAAACGAGGACAGAGTTACAAGTGTACAAAAATAGATCTTTAAGAAGTGGCTCTGTGTTTTGTGAGTAGCGAAGTGACTGTGTCGGGGCCCTCTAACCTCGGTCAGAATCGGATAACGATGCTAACGTTGCGCGGTTAAAAAAAAAACCGCACCTTTAAAACCCGTTTCGAGCATCGCTGCCGCCGAGCGGGGCTGCTTCCCCTTTATTTGGCTTTTCGTCGCAGTTCTTGAGGTCTCTCTCAGAGATGATTGTGATTATGAAAGGGTGTAGAAGCTGGTGTGTGATCACGTTAGCGCTCGGTGCTGCTGCTGGTGCTCAGCAGGTTTCTTTGAAAAACGCTCCACAGTGCAATTAGGCCTGGTTTCTACCAAAGCTCTCGCCTTTCTAACGCTGAAGCATTTTCTCTCCATAGATATTCACTTTTAAATATATACACATGTACATATAGACAAAATAGAGCTTTACGTTCTATAGAAAGCGTTTAGGTATGAATCCGGCCTGTAGCTCTTTAGCTCAGAAGACTCGAGCGTTTCTTCATCGACTCTGATTTCACAAATCTGCATATGGCTTCGAGATCCCTGGGCTGTTTCCTGATCGGAAACGTTTCTAGGCTCGGTACGCACGATAACGGAGGAGCACGAGCAGGAATTTAGACGCTAGATCGTTATTATTTGCTCAATTTAAGTCTTTGTTTTTAATTCCAAGTTTTTATTCCAACTCGAATCGGTTGCTTCGTTCATCTGAACTGTGCTAGCTGGTGTAGCTAATAAACAGAAGCCAAGCTGTAAACACCCAAACACCTTCTTACCATTCTTTAAATGCTGGTTCAGGATATGTCAATTACGAAACATAACTTTGACCCGTATGGCTGACCATATTTCTCTTTATAGCTTAATATAAGCACATCCTGGAACTAAGTTTTACCAGAAGACTTGATTTTTCCCTTTCCCCCCTCATTTGAAAGGGTAACCCCAGCTGCCCCCTACAGTTTATCTAATGTCCCATCTAGGAAACACCCATACCCTGTGCTCTCTGGGACATTACGAGCGCTGACAGTGAACATGGTCTCCCAGATCGTCTGTGCTGACCCCATCCAACCCTGACCAGGAAAAGTGAGAAAAACTGTCAGCTCGCTTTTCTACGGACTGAATGATTCGACATTCTCATTATTGTCGTTGGCTTATTCATTCAATCCAGGACTACTTATTCAAAGTGGATAAACCGTGGGATTCTAAAGCAACCTACGATGATTGTCGGCTCCAGTGTCAAAATCAAGAGGCAAAACAGTGTGATTGAATTATTTAGCAGATCAACTCACTTTCGGTCGATTCGGAGTCGCTGTTTCTGTTCAGAAGTGCATAGTTTCTATGAGTAGAATGGTTATGCTGCCTCGTGCACGCTCGGTTAATGATAGTGAAATACTCCCACTTTCTGACCTCCCATTCCTGTGTCTGTCTGAATTAAAACCCGACTTTTGTTTCACCAAATTCCTTCAGGTAACCCTGCATTTCTGCGTCTGACCCACTAGGGGGCGGTCTCAGCTCTCACTAAACGTTTCTGCTTCGCGTCTGTCACGTGCACGATCGCACTCTTACGAAGCCACTACGGTATTAGCTCTAGACCCTGGTTCTGTCACGTGAACAGTCAAAATAAAAAAATAAAAAAAACATCGACCTGCAGTTAGGAAGCCTTTTCGCTTGAGGCTGATTTGCACGAAGCTCTAAAGAATTCTCTAAAAATGTCATTCCTGCCCGTTTAATCACGAGGGCGACATTATTGTTGTCACGAGATTGTGATCTGTCTGTACTAACAAAGCACTGTGTTCTGGGCTTCACTCAGTTAATAAATGCCACCCTGGCTGAAGTTTGAAACGTATTTAAACGTTAATCCGATTCAAGGGTCTGATGGGCAGCACAGGGCGCAAAGGAACGAGTGGCACAGCCAGTTGAATCTGCGTAACACCATGGTGGACTGGAACCCGGGCCGCCTGCGATGGTGGGCTTCCGTCTTAAGGTTGCTGTGCCACCCGAACGCACAGATACTTGCTTTGTTGTATTGGTTGGTTTGAATTCTGTTTTTTCTACGAACCGTTTCAGATTCCAACGAACATAAAAAAAAGGAAGAAACCATAAAAAGTTAAAAACCCAGGTGCGTCTAGAGCTTTCATGGGTTCTGCGTTTGAAAAAAAGACATAGTGATCTCTCCTTGGGTCGTCTTTGGAAAGAATGCTGAGATGCATAGATAAGCCGCAGCAGCAATCGGAAAAGAGAAACGATAACTCAGGAGCGCTACAAAGCTCGAGAAATAACCATACTCAACAGAATAAGAAGTCCTTATTATTTTTCCCTAAAATGACACTTGGTTTGCCAGAGAAGTGCAGCTTGTGAATGGTCGTTGGTCCCCGTCCTCCCTAAGCAACCTACCAAGGTAATAGCTAAGGCTCAGACTGTTGCCGATCTGGAGTTTGTATGACATAAGTGCTAAAAAACAAGAACGTCCCGTTTACGTGCCGCGACCTGCAATTTTCGGACGGGGGAGGCTTCAGGGACCGCTGACTGAGGAGTCTGTAAGGTGACAGAGAGGTAATTGCACATTGTTTATGAAACAGGTTATGAATACTGAGCGTGGCAGTAATGTCGCGGTGACAGTGAACGAGTCGGGAGTTTTCGAAGCCTACCGCCGAACACCTGCTTTGGTGACGACCGCGTGCTGAGCCGCCCTCTCGGACGCAGTGAAAAGTCTCTGCGGTTGGACGGGCTTTCGCATTCCTGTCATCGATACGGTCAAGAATCAGCAAGACCGAGGCGGCCACGACCAGTAATCCTCATTCCATCTGTTGACGGTTTCAGCGGCTTTGCTATGGTGGCCATTTCTGAGTGCATATATCCCCACAGCGTGAATGCTGCTTCCTTGTTCTGCTTTGAAGGCCATGCTTTGCTGCCCGTCCTCACACGTTCCTCGTGATGTGCGCTTTCCTCTTTTTACCGCCGCTCCTGCTGCCTTCGAGTCCGCGCCACCTCTTTGAAGTCCCACTTATATTTATTTATATCTTTATATACAAGGTATAAGACAGAGCAAGAGGCATGTCTGGAGGGAACGTCTCGCTGAGAATCACCTTCTCCCTCCCTGCTCGCCGCCGTCCAAATAATGTCACGCGATCAGTCACGGTGGGGAGGCGGAGCCACTGCCCTCATCTCCCAGGGAGGGCACCGGGAGGGCGTGATGTCTTTACGTCATTTGGTGTGGAGCTTCCAGCATCTCCATGAGGAAGGTGTCGATGGGCGTGTCCCCGATCAGCTTGAAGAAGAACAAGTGCTCCAGACACTTGAGTCCGATCGATCGCAGGGCGGGCAGCCGCAGCAGCAGCTTTGCAAACCTTTCGACACAGAAACACACAAAACAAAGATGTAAACCATCACAATGGCATGAAGCAGTGGCAGCAGGGCTCCGGTGATTTGGTGGTATTTCGCAAAGCCAGCGCAGCTCAGTTTGAGTCCCTCTGCACCCGAGACCCCTGCCAGCCCAGCAACGGACCTTCCTTCCATCCGGGGCACGTGTATGGGGCTCCAGCGCGGCCTAGAGCTCGAGCCTGACCGGGTTAAGTGCGGTTAACGTGAAAAACGCGCACTGCATGGCCACTTTGTTCTGGACACTAAAAAGTCCTAATCAGCAGTGTTATTGTTTAAACAAGGCTTCCAAGAACACAGAGTAGAGCAATGCGCTTCATACCAGCTCCACACAAACAGCTGAGTCAATATTTATCTAATCTTAGCCCTTAATTAGAGAGCAAATTGGAGATATGTGGGAGAACCGTTGTTCAGACCTGGCTCAGGCTACACAGCTTGTTCAAAACATAAACAGGACCTGGTTTATACACCAAGTGCTGTCATAATACGGGGAGGGGGTCGAAGCGGCAAATGAATAGATAGAACAGATTTTGAAAAACGAAGACGAAAATATTTTTATATCTATAATTGCGGGAGAGGGATAGAGCTACGTAGCCCTTTGACTGTTAAATAAGCGTTTGAGAGCAGAAAAAAACAAACCAAACCAATTCAACTGAAAGAGGAGATAACCATAAACAAACCATAAACAAACCAGGAATACATTCTTTCCCCCTCATCTTTTTTGAGAATTTGAGAAATGTACTAACGTACCAAGACTACAGGCCGTGCCTCTACAAAGACCCAGCTCCGGTGCGAGTGTGTTTGCTGTGTTTATTCACACACGGTGGATTGTGGATGCGTTGTTTTCCCTACAAGAATCACTAGCTACAAGGTCACTCACGCTGACAAAAGAAAAAGGGAAAACGGCAGGATTTTGGCATTTCAGTAAAGAGGTTGAAACAGCAAACATTTACGTCTGATGAACGAAGGGACTAAAAACTCGGGGAATAAAGTCTTCTGTGAGCGTCTGGTGAGCCGTTTCTGTACCTTCCAGGTTGTTCTGGGTACTTTTGCTTGCAATAGGCCTCCAGAGAGGCGTAGACCTTCTCCCTCAGAGCCTCCACCTCACCGGGGTTCGACAGGCCTTTGGAGTCTGAAATGAAGGAGAAGCGATGATTAGCACTCGTAACATTTTGAGAATGCTTGTGGTGTGCTGTCACATTCTATTATTTGGTACTGTGTTGGTTTGCTTCCAGCTGTCTGTAAACAGCACATGACCCTGAACGAACAGCATGACTAACGGACAGGAACCTTTTTATATTTATTAGCGCAGGAGGATGCACAATGGCTGACAGACCCGCGGGGCGTAATAGACCACGGACCTATCAAAAGGTATCAATAAAGACCTCCGACACTTTCACTAATACAGACCTGATTTTTCCACCGTCTAACTGGGACCACTGGGATTAAGCTTTACAGACATGGAATTAACAGAAAATCTTATCTTACCAGTTAATCACTAAAGCCTAAAAACTATCTACGCCATCTGCTTTCTTTGTGGTTTTGTGTAGCAGGACTAACACGAGTCAGCACATATCGCTGAAAACACGAAGCGAGGCTCGGACTGAACATACTCCGCATTGCCAGATCGCCAAATGTTGTCCGTGTGTTTTGAGAACCAGTTACGTTCTCACGCCTGACTGCATCCTTACCTGCGCTTAGCACCTTTTTTTTTAATCTGTCCTTCGACAAATGCGTTCGAAGAAGCCAGGTTTTGCAACAAAAGCTCACTGCCACACTCAGTACAATCCATGAATGGCATGTTTACACTTGTACTCAAATGGAAATTAATTTCCTGGCTGAAAAAAAACAACAACACGGTGCTGGGAATTGTACCAGTGTAAATATGCCTGGGCTTAATTCTCAAAACTCGACGTGCGCCGCCCGTGTGGGCGTGAGCAAGCGGCAGCACGCACAAAATGAATAACATTAGACAACCTGTGCGCCCCTTCGGGAGAGATCTGCATTTCAAAGACGTGTACAGAAACAGTCTTTGCAGCCGCGAGAAATCACTGACGCACGGAGCGTTTATTCTAGCAGCCGTTAGATACCATACTGGAGAACAATTGTATATTTATAAGTATTTTGTTTACCTTGTGGGGAATTGAAGGTTCCTACACTTGCATTTTATTAGCTAAATAAAACATGAAAGTGCATGAATCTCAATGTTTCTACTTATACTCTTCCCACAGATCTGTCGGGCTCTGCCGAGCGCTCCGTGGAGAATTTCTAATTAGGAGAAAACGAGCAGTAATTCGGTAACTCGCTCCAAAGAGAACGTGCACATGCGCGGCAGAGTCGCTGCAGGACTTCAAGTGTGGCTCATTAAAAGCAGCCCTGTGTACCAGTGGTTCTGTAGCTTCCACTGTGTTAGGCCACTGGGCAGCGGGGTGAACCAGTACAGCTGAGAGTCCACAGCTTATCCGGTAAGCACTCTTCATTTTATCCATCCATCCATTCTCTTCCGCTTAATCCACACGGGGTTGCAACTCTGGGTGCAAGGGCAGGAACACCCCTAGATGGTAGTCACACACGCAGCCACACACTAAGGGCCAATTTAGAGACACCAATTAACCTAACACGCATGTCTTTGGACTGTGGGAGGAAGTCGGAGTGCCCGGAGTAAACCTACGCAGACACGGGGAGAATATGCAGACTCCACACAGAAAGGACCCAGGTCGCCCCGCCCTGGGATCGAACCCGGGACCTTCTTGCTGCGAGGCACTGTAGCGCCCTCCTTAATTTTGAAGTAAACAAAATACTAAGATCGTCCCATTCATCACCTGTTCGTGGAATGTACAATGGGGCGATGGCAGGCTAGGGAGGGATTCAGGTAGAGGGGGTGGGCAAATAAGAAGGGTTAAAAAGTGATTAATGAGGAGGGGTGACGTGGCTCAGGTAGATCTTACCTGGGTTAAATAGTACTATGGCTCGTAGGCAGCCCAGCTCCGTTTTGTCCATCTGCATGTCCCTCATCTTTGACACCAACTCCGTGAGTACCCTGTGGGAAAGGGAACCCTTTAAACACCCAATAGTAACAAGCGCGGGGCGCATTTCAAATTCTGCGTCAGTGTGTAGCCAGGTTGGTTGTCGGCTTCTAAAAATAGACCTACTTGGCCTAGAGTCCCAAGAGAGAAAAAGAAACAGGATTTGGGATTTCTGTTTTCCTGAAGTGCATTCTTAAATATCCTGGAGGAGGAATTTCCCTTTAGGGTTCCCACACACGGCAAATCCTGTCCATGGGCCAGTGGCAACAACCTGACAGAGACTTGCAAACCCACTTCTTAAGGGAGGCATCATAATATTGCTGTAGTGATAAAAACACCTAAGCACGGAGATGCCTGATGGTTACTGACCACAATGACATCACTAGGATGGAGCAACTCGGCATGTTCTTTATTAAAGCGGCTGACCTGGGAGTGACGGCCGACCTTAGCTCATTCTAATTCAGTCTGGCTTCCGAAAGAATAGGGGGATGAACGCAGCCGGTGCCCACCTGGCAATTCTGGGTGCCCCTAGACAGGGTGCCAATCCATCGACACACACACGGTCACACACTAAGGGCCACTTTTAAAGACACCAATTAACCTAACATGCATTTCTTTGGACTGTAGGAGGAAACCAGAGTACCCGGGGTAAACCCACGCAGACTCCACACAGAAAGGACCCAGGTCGTTCCACCCTGGGACTGAACCCTGGACCTTCTTGCTATGAGGCAGCGGCGCCCCCCCCTCCCCCGCCCAAGGCCCTGTGCCTCCCAACACGGGATCCCCATGACCCAAACGTTTCAAGTGCTAGAATTATCTCTAATGTACAATTGATTACACACACACTATATACAGTACTGTGCAAAAGTATTAGGCCACCATTAGATTTGTTGTTTTAGCAATGGCATAATGACCACATACTGTATATCACTGTTTCTTTAATAGAATAAAACCAGAACATACAGGGAAGTTGTATGCAGTATTAAAAACCAAAAAAGTAAATGTAGATGACGTTTTGTTGTCATTATTCGATTTTAAAATGATTTTTTTGTTTACATGCTTGCATTTTATGTTTGTATCTTAACACAGAGATGGAGAAACAATCATATGGCCATCATACCATTGCTAAAACAACAAATCTAATGGTGGCTTTTAAAGACTTTTGCCCATGATGACACAGTGAACAAGAAACAGACTTTAGGATCCCCCGATCTTTTGAGACCCTGTTTCCATTTAACAGAGCGACTTCCACACGCTTCTCCTTGCTGCCTCGGGAGTGAACCTGTTCCGCACTGAAACGATTCCCAAACATGAAGCCCAGCACTGTTTATTTGGTTTGCCTGATTAGCCTGACATGCGTGGGCTCTGTTCCATGTACACTCTGAATAATGATGAGAGTGTTGACAAACAGAACTAAATATATATTCAGGACTTTTTGCCAGTTAAAAACAATCATGGGAATCAAGGTTGTTGCTCGATCCCGAACAAAAAAGAAGAACACGAACAGGCTTGATTTAGTGTCTTTTACCGTCGCCGTTCCCGTGAGCAGCGAGAGAAGGTCAGTGCGGGCATTTATGGTGAGAGCCCAGAGGCACGACGGCTCTGCTCCACTTCCAGCACAAATGACGTGCAAATGGATTTTCCTCAGCGTTTTCTCTCTGAGCTGCTCCTTAGTTCTGCCTGACCTACACCCCGTGTGCGTGAATATTTAATGAATGACGATGTTAATCAATAAAACAGCTTCCTCGTCCTGCCCTTCTTCCACCGAAAGAAATGCCAAGATTCGTCTTCTGTCCTCGCCAAGGAAGCTGCGCCTGACTAACACCATCCAGACCCTTAGCCTTACCCCGAAACCGTTCTTCTTCCGTCCTGAAGTCGTCTCGGCCACGAATAAGTCCTTACCTGTCAAATATGGCCCCCACCCCAGCACTGTGGGCGCTGTTCCGGTGCACGTGGAGCCCAGTGGCAAGCAGAATGCCATCTTTTACGGCTATGGACCGGTGTGAGAATGACGCAATGAGCAGCTCATTCCAGCCTGGAAAAGGAAAGAACATCAGCACATTTTCACAAGCTACTACAAAAATTACATTTTGATTTCTACCTTGAAGCTACAACCTCGTGTCTTTACCAGCATACCTTCATATTTCAAACATTATCTGACCAAAGGTCCTACCAGCTAGCGATCGGCCTAGAAAAGCTGCCACTGTTAAAATGGCGAACGAGTGGACAAAGTAAATTGGGCGAACAAGGCAGAGCAGTCGACGTGTTTTAATTAGTTTGCACTCGCCTGCCCGGAGCAGGATGACCTGGTCGTCCAGAGGCAGTTCAGAGAAGTGTGGGATCCTCTTAGCCCACTCCACTAGCGTGAAAAGCTGCTTGTCTGCTGCCTGGCAAATGTTAGTGACAGGATCGTTGGGCTGCGGAAAGACAAAAGCGCAGATGAGCGTCGTATTAATAACGCTTTATCTGGCAAGTACCGAAGAAAACAGAGTCTGCGCACAAAGGTAACTGATCAGCACTCGCTCTATAAATGACAAAATAAAAAAACAAGCTCAGCTGCGTCGGCATGTTAGCCATGTGCCAACAGTCTGCTCCCACACTGGATTTGGTTTTTTTTTTGGAGCAAGTAAGCATAATGTTTATGTAAACGCATGAAGTCACAAATTTCCTCCTTAGAAACTCTTAACCCAGACACCTGGCCGTCTGACACAACAGATGAAGTAAGAGTAAACAACAAAACGGTGTTTTTAATAATAAGAGTGAATGCAGACTCTGGATGTGACCTATTTCTGCTTATTTTATATAGAGCATACATTTAAAAAATAAAAACAAAAAAACAAATAAGCATCCATTCTGTCATTTGAAATTGTTCGGGTGGAGACCAGTAAGGCCTCAGAACTTAATAATATATTTCATCTTCTTAGTGGTGGCTTAGTGGTTAAGGTACTGGGCTTTGGTACAGAAGGTCCAGGGTTCAAGTCTCATCTCTGCCAAGGTGTTGGAGGTTTGAGCAACATTCTGAACCTGGAAATGCAAATGCCTTATTGTCTTCACTGTTGGATCCTTCAGCAAGGTCCATAAGCCTCAATTGTAGTATCGAAAAAGTGTACTAGTTGGACGTTGCTCTGGATCTGGATAAGGATGTCCTCTACAATGCAAGAGTGTAAAAATGTAAAACCAACAAAATACGCTGAGTAGCACAGTTATATAAAGACCAGAAAAAGGAGCAACGGTGAAAAAGCTCCAGCCTGGTTGAGCATGACACGAGCAAAACAGAGGAGAGGCCGGGAGGACGGGATTGTTTCCCCGGGGTTTTAACAGCGATGCCTGCTGATTCTTTCCTGGACTGGCATCCCATACGGGGCGCGCGCTCTGTGACATTTAATACGTGTTTGATAATAGCTGTCCGGTTCTTGGATCTCGACAGAAACACAAACACCCGGCCTGGTGAGTAATCCCCTCCGTGCACAAAAGGACAGGAAGGCATAACAAACAATGCATGCGCACTGGGTCAGTCAGGAAATACCTGCAGGGAGACGGTGTTAAAAAAGCGCCGTCTCCATGCAAGCGTTTCCTGAGGGAGTCTTAGCCGAACCGAGACGCTGGACGCGTTCTGCCAGTGGGTAGATCCGCCTTCATAGCTGCCGCAGCAGGAGAGAAGCATCATTCAGAGCAGGCCAAATGATCAACACGGAGAAGTGAGTAAGAAGTTGACTGCTCTTTCATCCAGGGCCTCTACGAGTGCACTATCCTGCCACCGACGACGGACGCAAACGAGCCGGATGATGAACGCTGGCCGCTGGGCGAGACGCCGAAAGATAAAGCGCTTTGGTCCTGGAAAGACAGAGCGCTTTGTTCGTGGAGATGAAAGTTAGAGTCGGCGCAGTGAAGAGCGGCGGAAGTAGCGTGTGAAATAAGACAAATATGGCTTTTATTCTTACGCCGTGTCAGAAGCAATCAGGGCCAACGTACTGCAAACGATTCAACAAGACGCTCAGGCGCTCGATAAGAGCAGGCTTTAAAATCCCTCACTGATGAAAATCCGTTACACAACCCGACTTTTTTTTTCTTACCAAGGAGAATGAAAGCATTATATGAGGATATATTGAGTGCCATATGTCACACCACAGCTACAGGACGTCTCTTATAGATCGCCTCAGTCTTTGGTCCATGCCCTTTGTCCAAATGTGTATTGCTTTTTTAATAAGTGCCGTGTAATAAAAAAAAAGACAGAAAAGTGCTCTTGCATCGGAATCTGTCAGGATGGGCAGCTGAACTTTTGGCAACCACTTGTTACACATTCAAACAACCAATTAGTGCTTATAACTAGACTAACTAAATAACTAGCACCCTCGAGTCACAGAGTACCATGTCAACTTTAAGCTTTGGTTCTGAAATCCCAGCCAGTGAGGTTGATAACAATAAATATTGAGAACGATGTAACCTCCTAAACCTCCTAAAGAACCTCCTATAAATTAAGAACGAGGTGCTTTGTCGACACCGCCCCTGCCCCTGTCCTAAACTGAACCACCTATTTGCTTACCTTCTCTCATTATTGGATAGCGAAAGTTTTATTGGGAAAATAGTTCTAATAAAAGCATGTTCTAATCTAATCATGCGGTGTACTCTGCGTTACGGACGTTTTGGGAAACCCAATACTTTGCAGCTTCTTCAGTCACACAATCCAGTTTCCCTGACCAGCAACACTAACCTCTAAAAGCGCTGAGAAACTTTTCCAAAGTCCCAGCTTGGGAAATCCTCCCAATCGATAGGCTGATCTGTGGCTTTTTCTGCAGCTGAATGCGTGGACTCCCTTAGCAGGCTTTAGGCTTAGCGCGTAAAGCTCGCGCCAATACTTCTGCACTCTTAAGAGCCTTAGCCTTCAAGCATTCACTCAATACTGTGTTCATAACGCTGGCTCAGAGGCAGAGGCAGCGAATCAAGGCTAACGGCAGACGTGAACGTACATACGCTGCTCACAAGAATATTTTATTGGTTATATTATATTTCATTTGGAAATATCCCCCAATTTCTCTGTGTATTTACACATGAGCTTATTACTGCTCCGCACAGTGGCAGCTTTTCCCCCCTGGTTTCTATAAACAAACGTAATTTATTCACAAAAGCGTTGATATAAAGGCGTCAGGACGCCTTCAACGGTTCCCCTCCAAAAAATGCAGCTCCCACAGTTCCAGTTAAACACGGCGATACTCATAAATGATGCATGGCTCTCTGAGCAGTGTTTACTCTGACCTCGTTTCTCTCGCAGTGCTGACTAGCATAGCGACACAGAGAGCGTCTGACAGGCTGAGGCACACGGGTGAAGACTTCACACTGGTCTGTGTGAGAGCAGCCCGAAACGTTTGGTCTTATCACGCAAGCCTGAATTCCTGAAGTACACACAACAGAGTACTGAACTGTACCGTCCAACCTGAGACAGTATTAATGCTAATACTAGGGGAGTGTGATATGTATCGTCCACGATAATATCATAATTGCTGTTTTGACGACGAACGAGCTGACGCTGTTGACGTCACACAGGATAGGTCTGAATTTAGAAATGAATGAACAATCTGTGCTGGGAGACAAAATACAGACAGCACCAGCCTCACAGTCTACGTTCATTGATTTATTCTACACTCACATGGATCTGAAAAGACCGATTTTGTCGGAAATCGACCGAATTTCAGCAGCATGAACTAATCATTAGTGAAGGCATGTTATTAAGGTTATGAAAAATAATAGCGAATGCAAATTGACCAAACAGGTCGGGTCCCTTTTTGAGTCTTGGCCTTGCCGAGGGTTTCTTCCTCCTGCATTCAGGGAGTTTTTTCTTTCCACTGTCTTTACGCCTGATAACTTTATCGTATCCACTATGAGAAGAGAAGTTACCATCTAAGCTATCCCAGAGTGTGCAGGGCTGGGTAGGAGTCACTGTTTTTAGTGCTAGGGGGAGTCCCTGGGTCTGAACTTGCCTCTCTCAGACCTAGCTGATTGTCTCCACGGTGGTGGACTTAGGAATTGCTACTGCTCCGCCCTTCTTATTTACCATAGGAAAGTAAACAGGCAGCCATATGTTACGCATTTCCTTTGTGAGAGGTTTCTGAGCAGCTTCAGGACAGAGATGCCCTGATCGCCAGTGTTTGAGCTGAGGAGCTGAGTGAAAGGCGTTTTCATCCCTCAAAGTCTGCTTAAGCCAAATTACAGCTGTGTGGTGAGAAGATAAGGGTGTGGATAAGCAACAGAGCTGTTTGAGGTTTCATGGGAAATCGTGCCGAGCTGCAGTAAGAAGACCCTGAAAAAACAACCTCCAATTACCTGATATATTTAGGGACGGCACGGTGTTTAAAGCCACGAAAAATGATCATAAAAGCAAAGCACGTGGTACTTGGGACCAAAACAAAACAAACGCACGGGGAGCAGGCTGGAGACAGAACAGAAGAAAGGACAGAATAGCCTGGTTTGGCTCTGGTCCCCTCCACCAGAGAAGGTCCTTTCTTGTCTGAGTGGAAGCGCGTTACTGACGCCTGCTCAACTCCTCTTCTAGGTCACCATGAGCTAAGCAAGTTTCGTTCATTCAGCTCGACCCAACGGCAGCCATTCAGGACAGAGGCCTCGTAATTAATGAGCACATGGGGCAGTGGGTTTTAAAAGAGCAAAGAGGGCGAGCGAGGGGAGAAAGAGTCAGCGTCTCACGCCGCCTGTCAAGAGGATACCACACAGGAAGGGACTTCCAGCTCAATCAAAGCAGCTTTGCTATTTTACACTTTCACATTTCACAAACCGTCATCCCGTCCCATAATAAACAGTTGTGTAAGGAAACCTCCTCCATCCTCCTTGGTGCTAAACACATTTTCTCTTACATCATCCCGCTGCCTCTGTCTACACTCATCTTTCTCGCTTATCACAAGTTCCGATCTGAAGGGGAGTTAATATAAAGCAGCAAACATTCACCTCAATTAGAAAGAAAAGAGAAACAAAGGGAAAAAAAGACAACCTAACCAAGATAGAAATCAAAACGAGAACCAATGCAGAACACCAAACTATGCCAAATACAGAAAACGTCCAGTGTCCTAAGAATTACAACAGGAAATAGAAAAAGAATATACAGCGTCTTATATACGTCTAACTCGCGTCCGAATGACAGAAAGCTAGTATGAGCGACCAGTGCAGAAAACCTCTGAGACCGCTAGAAATATTGAAAACAGGAGCAAAACAGAAACCAGTACAGAAAAGTTTGTACTTGCAACAATACAGAAAATCAGTTAAATAAAATAAATGACTTTTTTTTTTTTTTTTACAGAAAAGCATCTAAATACTAAATACTTTTTTTTAAACTTTTGTTTTCTTTAAACGTGATAACTCTGGTCTGAGTGCTGAGTAAGCGACCGTCGAAGGATTTCTAGGAAACCTACCGAATCCGATTCTACTGAGAAATCCGAAGGTGTGAACGTTCAGCAGAGAATCTGAGAGCTTTCTAGTGTCCACACTTTTCCCCAGGAGGCAGCCCTTTCCCTTCTAACGTCACCCTGTAGTGCTCATGCAGGCCCTTCATCCAAAAATAAACCCCATTTACTCATATAACTGCTACCTTCACTCTCAGGACATTCTCTCCCCGCTCTAAAGCAAATCCCCAAAAGCAGCACGCAACCTCGCTCACCGTCACGCCGCTATCTTTATCTGCAGGAAATATTCCTTTGCAGAATGTACTCCATGTACCGGTGGATTTCTATGCAAGTGTTTGTGAGAGCAGGTAAAGCAGCTTTCCTCCTCAGCTCAGGACAGACTGCATTCCCCAGTTCAGCATCCTGACTAAACAATCTGAAGCTCTGTGAATCGACGCCAGGCTGCTTTGGACGAAAAGCGTCAATGTTTGCTTGAGAACATAGAATGACGTTCCTGTTTTATTTGGATTTGAGAAGCGTCTAAATGAAGCTCAGATCAAACGCTAATGAGGACACCGTGAGCCCTGCTATGCGTTCGCTTCATCTCTACAGTCGTTCATTTCATGTCATACCAACGCACTAAATGAGAGAAGATCTGAGAGAATAGCTAGCAGGGACCGGTGTTTAACGAGAAAACGGCATACGGAGCGGTGATTAGCGTCACACTCGGGTGTGTTTAAAGCACCTCAGAATTTAGATTAGAATAAATCCAGGATGAGCTTCAGAAGCCAGATTTCATGCACAAAGAAAACCAAATGGAAGAGAGGTTCCAATAATTATCTGGAGATAATACGCTTGGGACTGTGGTGGTCAAGTGGGCGAACCAGAAGGTTCAGGGTTCAAATCCCACCTCTGCCAAGCTGCCACAGTCGGGTCCCTGAGCAAGGCCCTTAACCCACCGTTGCTTGGATTGTAAGACTGTACGAGTTGTACGTCGCTCTGGATAAGGGCGTCTGCTAAAATAACGTAAATGTAAATTTAAAGATGTGGGACTGTGATGGCCTAGTGTTTAAGGTACTGGACCTTGGATTCAAATCCCACCTCTGCCAAGCTACCACAGGGCAAGGCCCATAACTGCTTGGATTGTAAGACTGTACGAATTGTACGTCGCTCTGGATAAGGGCGATAGGACATAAATGTAAATGTAAGACGGACGGGAAGAAAGTCTCAGATGTCACCCTCACACAGTTAATAATGAGCCAGAAACTCAAAACTCGTTCCGATTCTCTCGCATACAGACTTACGCTGACAACCAAGAGCATGTGTAAAACATTAAAGACCCTTTGGTGTTGGTTCAAGACAGGACACAAAACTGAGCTACTCACCGAGTTGGATGGCACACCTAGGTTGGTCTCAATGTAAGTGTCGGTTTTGGGCTCGACTGCCAGCTCGGCCTCTAAGATCTTCTCCACAGGCATGTCCTCGTTGACACTGCTGCTGGATTCCACCTCGTTCTCATTTCTGTCCTTGGCTCGCTGGCGCTCCTCCTGAACTGCTGTATGCAAAAGAACTGGGCCCACTAAGTACTGCTGTTACAGAGCCAGCGTTCAGCAACCAACACCCAACTAATGACGCTCTCGTCGTACCCAGACTGTACAGGTCACATAGCGCTGTCAGGCAGAAGTACGATAGAACAGTATGGTTTTTCTGCACTGACCAAAAGTCTTAGGCCACCATTAGATCGGAAATACCAAAGGACCATCACTGGTTGCTAGTGGACCTCATTTAGTAGATGTTCTCATGATCATTTTCTATTACACTGACCTACAATGCCATTGGCGCCGCTCAGCAGCTGCTCAGGAGAGGCACGGGGGAGTGTTTTGTTTGTTATGGAACCACAGCGATCAGTCTGATGGAACAGGCATTTGACTGGACCAACAGGAAGCGCATGAATGATGAGCAGCCAAGCAGTCCGACTACAGCAAACGCACCTCGAATCTCTAATGATTAGGGGAGTTCTGCTTTCTCTCGGAATGTACGGCTCCAAAATCTCCCGACACGGCCTCAGTCTGCAGCCCCAAAAAATGTCCACACAGCTCACGTTCTGCGTTTCCTTTCATCCCGAACTATTGGCTCACCGCTCAATCGCAGCAGTGGCTTGGAGAGCGGGCCCTTGGGGCAGGAGAAGAAGAGAGGGGGGCCCCACTTTGCAGAAACGGTTGTCTGTTTCTGGAGGTCAGCCCAAGGGTAGAATACTTGTGGTGGAGTCAGCGAGAGGTGAGGAGGCCTACAATCACGTTAGCTTTATTTCCTCCGCAGAAAGAGACGAGCATAAATTCATTTAATCCTGTTTTTCTGCAGTTTCACTTAGACTTTTTCGGGCTGCTGTGGTCCAGCTCTTGCCTGCCTCAGGCTGCGGGTGGGGCTTATGGGCTGAGAGAACCAAGACTGAGAAGGAGAAGGAACGCACTCGGGTCACAGAAAACAGGAGTGACGGCTAAGTGACCAGGGTGCAGATGTATTTTAGGATCGAGTTGTTTCACTGCACGTGGTATTGAGTGGGATTTAATTATGGACATGGTCTGAGTGGCTTAGCTTGCAGCTATCTGTGTAATTTATATATGTGGAAGCTGATCTGTCACTCATGATCATTAAAAGCCCCAAAGGCAGGAGCAGTGAGTGGCTGAGACTAGACAAAAACGTTAAAGATACATTTAGAAGCTTTTATAAAGTGGAACTATCAAAAAGGAAAGACTTTCCTATAAAATGTATGCATTTAATAACATACTGGAGACTGCGAACTAGACTGTGTGGACGGTGCAAAAGGCTGTTGTGTCTTCGTTAAGATTTGCAGTTCTAGCAATGGTATGTCCTTATATAACTATTACTCGGGTTCTTTATTAGAAAACACAGAACATGTGCACGCAAGCCGAAATAAATAATGGGTTACAGTGGCATGTATTTAGTGACCTCCCTTACACTTGAGCAATAACAGCATCTGGCAGCGTCGTCAGGCTCCCAGGTCGACCCTTCTACAGTCCAAAGAAGCTTGAGGGAGCTTCAGGAATGGTCTTCTCTGAAGGGTAGCGAGAAAGCAAGGAGCCACTTTTTCACATGGGAATAAGGTGCAAAGGCTACGACATGCTAAAGCTCACAAATATTCGAATGACTCCCAATCTGATAATGGCCCAAGACTTGAGTTCTAACCAGCACTCATCAATGCTCCGTATTAAGAGAATGAAAGAGGACGAAGGTCTCTGTTTCCTGTCTGTAATCTGCTGTACCTTCTCTCTTCATGCCCATGGCTAGGCATTTCTGATAGCGGCAGTACTGACAGCGATTCCGCTGGCGCTTGTCGATGACGCAGTCCTTGTTGTCTCTGCAGGTGTAGGTCAGGTCCTTCCGGACGGTCCTCTTGAAGAAACCTTTGCAGCCTTCGCAGCTGTAGACACCATAGTGTTTACCTGAAGAGTAAAGTAACACATCCAAAATCCAGGTATTTGTATCTTGAGTGAGCTTCACATAACGTAAAAGGTTCCTTAATTGTTAATTCCGCCATGTTAATACCTACGAACAATTTATACTTGGAGAAAGCACTCCTAAAAAGGAAACTTCAGATTCGAAATTGTTCGCTAATATCCCGCAGTTCTTCTTGACTAGCCACAAAATATCTATTCAAATAAACAGGTGCATACCAGAGGATCGGTCGCCGCAGATGGCGCAGATGTGCTTAGTGAGGGAGAGGGGTGTGCCTGGGGACTGAGCTGGCACCTTCATTATGCCATTGATGCCCACCGGAGGTTTGATGTCCTCTGAGCTACTGACCGAGTTCATGGGCGAGTTCAACTGTAACACATATACAAACAAACACAACGCATTCCTGTTTAGACAGATATCAGAACGCTGGTTAAACCTGCACTGGAGCTCCTCCTCCCTGTAACAAATACCACTATAAACTGTATAGCGCTGTGTAATAACATTACTGCTCATAATCTGAACACAGTTTTGATTCAAATTTGGCATTGATTGTATTTCTGTGTACGTTTTCGGTCGGCTTCAGTAAGACTTTGTTTTGTGTTTGCTTCATCATAATGCCTTTCTTAATTAGTATGCAGGTTAGTAAGTTTTTTTTTTTGTTTAATATATTACATATATTTTATTACATATATCTTTTAGAGGTAGTAACCCTCGTCAGAGAATATGACGACAAGAAACGTACAAGAATAAAAAGCCATTTAAAAAAATGAATGGATCTAAAGCAAGCCTTGTGGAGTAAACAGAGCAGGTTGCAGTGCTTTATGAGATTCACTGAACGCCATGGAGAGCAGTGACGATTCCAATCTTGATGTTTTTTTTTAATCGCAGTTGTCGGTAGCATAGTATTTGAAAGCTGCTTGACCTTGTTATGTGAGCTCGGCAAGGTTTGAGATCTTTTAGCAGATCTGAGATGTTACCACTGACTAGTGGAATAGTCACAGCTGACTGGAAGGACAAGAGATTTGAGAATTGGGCTGATGCGCTCGCTTCTGCCAGTCCTGAACCTTTATAGGTACAGCAGTGAGGAAGCCGGTAGTCCAGCCTCCTTTGGATGGCGTGGTAGAGTTGAGTAATCTAAGGACTAAGGGAATTCAAAATCTGCCTTTGGGATTCCCTTACGGACCAGTGTTGACTAGCGTATGGAAATTGCTTCCTGTTGTAATGGCTGATGCAGTACAAATTTGCTACACTGGGAATCCACCTAAAGCTTTAGTACTTTTAAACCGTAAAACCGGGAAAACAATGCGATGTCCAGCTTGCAGCGAAACGATGCAGCCTACGAAACTTGGCTGACGTGCAGATGTGTTTGGGAGGGGGCGCATATTTTTGCTCTCTCCTCGGTCCCTTCATGCTCAGTAAGTACAGCAAAACAGTGAAGGCAGGACGTGTCTCTGGCCTCATTTATTCACATTCAGCACTGCCAGGGCAAATATTCGATTCGAGCAGTGCTGCGATAAAATATTGAACAGGACAGTGGAATAAAGACAGCCTTGTGTTTTTTCTTCTCTCTTGCAACAATATACCCGAGCCAAAAATGTGCCTGCGTGAACTCATCCAGACACAGAGGGAGATTTGTTCGTGCATGAATATCCTGAAATGAGTCCTATGGCACGTGGATTTATGAGAGACGCCGGGGGAGATCTGGGCTAGAATCAACAGCGATTCATCACGTCTAATGGCTGATCATAGCTAGGCAAACATCTAAAGCTTTCGTGATGCACTGATAACGCGCTCTGACGATGCAACATTATGCAGCACTCACACCCAAACAACAATTCAATGCATAACAGGAGCTACCAGGAGCCCGGAAAAACCGCACGCGGCTTAAATTGAAGCCTCTTTACTTCTAATTGGAGGGTAAGATATATATCTTGGCTCCAACAAGCTGCCACTGTTGCCACTGGGCAAGGTGTTTGATCTTCCAGTGCTCAGGACAAAACATTCCTGTGGATGTGATCATGCATGCATACCACAGAAAGCTTTATTAGTCATCCTCTAGTGTTTATCGTCGTACATTAGGGGATATTTCAAAATGAAATCCCCAATGAAATATGGCCTAATTTGTGTGAGCAGTAGAAGTCTATTGTTTTCTGTAGTAAAGACCCATAATGCTGCACTCATATTACTCCATGGCCAAGGGCACCCTGTAAGGTTCCTGGACTGAAATGCAGGGGTGTGGCTAAAATAAATGTGGGGCAGCATATTTTGAAAAGTGCTGTATTTTCAATTTCAAATATAGCATAGTCATTATTTATAAGTCTGTACCTTTTAAATGTAAAATAGTTATAAAAAAAACAAAAGCAATCCAAGAGAGATAAGCCAGTGTAGCATTGTTGGGCCCTTGAACAAAGCTTAACCCACAATTGTTTGGACGGTATCACTTGGATAGGGCCGTCTCCTAAACGATTCGGGGCAAATGGAACGTTTGAACTACGTTTGGCAAAAAGGTACATGTGCACATGCCTCATGAGCGCAAGTCATGTTTACATAACCTGCAGCCACGTTCCTTTAACAGCAGTGTGATGATGCACTCTGGTGTGTCTACACTTGGCTGAATAAAAGCTATGTTTGGGCAACGCTTAGACCCTTCACAGCAAACAATCACGTCCAAAAGACTGGCCTTTTACAGAAACACTGCATTAATCTACACAACCTGTACCACCATCTCAAACGAAAGTCCATTACCAACTCTACATGAGCCGCTCCTGTAATCGTTCAGCTACAAATATTCACGATGATTCATCCCTTTGAAAACGCCCACTGACCTCGAGTAAAATGAAAACTACTAAAGGCTACTGCAGCTGCGACGTGCGCTGCTGGAAGAACGGCATTAACGGAGCACAAGGAAAGGAGAGATGCTCCCATTAATCACACAAGCATGGCTTTATTTCAGATATCCTGCCTAGGAGAAGCAAAGCACTTTCCGATATGATGAGCTTCCTTTTCTCATAAAAGAGGCTCTATAAAATACAGATCACATAAAACATCATACCTGTCCTCTATCCGTGCTCCCATGCAGCTCTGAAGAGGCCGATTACCAGCTAGGCTTCATCCTTCAGTCAGTCCTAAACCCTACACCCTGGACTGGACTCGGTTCAGCCTATTTTCAGGACACAAGCAACTCAATCCGCCCTGACGGATTCTCAGTGGTGTGTGTGTGTGTGTGTGTGTGTGTGTGTGTGTGTGTGTGTGTGAAGGGGGGGGGGCAGAAGGATTAACAGGGTTTAGATCTGATACTGCAAATAGACTAATCTCCCCCTATACAGGGAGACGGCCTCATATTTTTGGGGTCGTTAAAAGTCCCCACTGAGATGATCGAGATGATGACTAAGGTCTAAAAGAAGGGAAGTCACTCATTTTCTCTGTCCAGCAACTTCGGGTCAATCCTCGGCTACTGAGATTTTGATTAAGGCTAAAAATCGTCCTGAAAATAAAGGAATATTGATGAAGGAACAGAAAAAGGAAAAGGTATGACAGCAGGCAAGCGAGAAAAAATAAATAATACGATGAATGAATTGACTAGAACTAATTTATCAGTGACCGGTGGAAAATGTTGTGATTTGAATCCATTTTTATAATTCTTTGGAACTAGTTGTATATTTTCACAAATCACTTACACTTTTGCTATAACTTTTACCTTTTATACCTTTTATACATTACTGTATTCTATATCCCATAAAAAACACCAGTGCATGTGGCTTCATTTCCCTGAGCATGACACTGCATTAAGCTCCTCATGATCTCTAGCCTGTGGCAGTTCGTCTCCATTAGCTGGTTTCCTGATCTGCTTGTGTCAGAAGTCATGCCCTGAACCTCTTAATAATAGTAAAGAGAGTACAAATGACAAAAAGAGAGTACAACTGAGCCTCCGCAGCCAGGCCTGCACCTTCGCTGAGCACGAACGAGAGAAAGTTCTCATAGAGAACCAGCTGGTCTGGCATAAGGGAGAAAAAAAGAATGAGAGGGAACGAAAGTAAAGGAAATAAAGAGGGAAATGGAAAAAAAAACAAGAAAAGGGGAATAATGAGAAAGAGAAAAGAAAAAGAAAGAAGAAAGCTAAGGGATAATGGCAAATGAAAACAATTCAATGAAAAGCAAGGAAAACATGGGCACCAATTGCATGACGAGGGAAGAGAGAGAAAGTACAATGAAATCTACAATAAAAAGGATATTATGAACACAAGTGAAAGGAAATGGAAAGAAGAAAGTACAGAGAAAGCAAGGTATCCGAAATAACAAACCAGAAACAAACAGGGAACACATATAAAGGAAACTAAAGGAAAAATACCAATAAAATAAAACAACACTAACATGACTAACAAAAAGGAAAATACCCAGAATAAATGAAAACAAAAACATGCCATTTCAAATCATTTAACTAAATGAAACATTTTGAATAGGAAAGGAAAATTCAAACAGGAAAAAGGAACCTTTCCCAGAAAAGGCATGGAAATCTAAAAGACGGCTCTCTTCATCGTCCAGTTGCAGGGAGCTTTTTATTTTGCTCATTTTATTTTTATTTCTGCATTTGTCAAGTTGCAAACATGCCCTTATTTAGAGCAAGGAAGGCCAATCCAAGGCAAATCCAACATTATTCCGATCACACTGAAAGAGGCGGGAATTTCAATATGTTGGAATGAGCTAGGAATTTTTTTTTCCATAATAACCTCCTGCTATCTGAACCATTTGGGATAAGAGAGTACTTAGGGACCGGCTCACACGGCTTGGTCCATTCCACCTAATTATGTATTTTTTTTATATCGATGGCTCAGGCTTAAGTGTGTAAATGAATCAGTGATGAATTAGAGATGAATTAGGAAGCCGCCACACACTAAACAAACCCACTCAACCGATCTGCCCGAAGGCGTGATCTCATCCCAACCCGCCGTCTCTGGCTCCTTCGTTCTCCACGTGGCCAGAAAGTAAACACCGGCGCATGAAAATGTTCCAGGACCCCATCATAGGCGCCCCCATGAGCCCTGGGGAGACTGTGCAGAGGTCAGGGAGCAACTCCCTAATCCTGATAACCCCACTTGGCCCCTGACTTCTCAACCCTTCACACCCATAACTCACCCTGAGCGAGACCTGTGCACAAGAGGGCGGGGGAACATGAGAAAATGCTGTGATGTGCCTGTCGATTCCCAAAGGGATCAGGGAATTTCTGGAATTCTGACATCCACACACCCTGTTTAGATTGATTATGGTTGTGTGTACAAACGCATGTAGGAGCACATGTCAGCACGTACCTAAGGCATGCCGTTAAGCTTGGAAGGTGAGGGCAATTCGCACGGACGCCCCATAGCGAAACAGAAAAGGATTTTTCTAATTTTCCAGCCATGCTTAGCACGGGATTATGCCCACGGACTCTAGAACATCCGGCCAGTTGCTTTTCACTCTTATTATTTTGCTTTTCGGTTTGTTTTGCTTTTGTCTGGACAAATGCCGTGCCAAATCCCGAGCCAAATCTTCACATTTCACTGTTTTCCCTGCTCTCACCACGGAATAGCGGTTCCCGTAGAATAAGAGGTTCCAGGAACCAGGAGTCCAGTAGTTATGTGGGCACATGGCAGTCATAAAGACCAGCAAAATGTGTTTTTTTTTATATCATCAAGAGCTGCCAAGGGATGATCAGTGCCTCCCCCTGTGACGGTAAAAGAGAATTACCCCTGGATATCCCGTAAGTTTTTAAAGAGTGTCTTTAAAGAGCCTAAAACTGCTTAGAATGTTGTGATTGTCTGAAAGTTCGGGTGTGACCCTAAGGGTTAAGGGTGCAGGCTTTGATGAAACTTCATGCATAAATCATTTTCATTGTTCCGATGCGTTTTCGAGTGTGATCTAACAAAGTACCTCCACGATGCCGTTCTTTTCTAGCCCGTTCCTCACTTTCCAGCCACACTGCTCACAAAAACTGGGGGAGCTTTCAACGTGAAATGTTTTTTGTTTTTTTTGTGAGCAGTGTATTATGAAACGCTTATGGCCAAACAAAGAGATTTTAAATCAGTTCCACAGGCCAGATTTTGCTCTACTGTACTGTACCGATTTGCTCTAGTTTCAGCAGTCAGGAGAAGAAAAAAAAACCCAAAAAAACAACAACTCCATCACCATCTGCTGTGCTCCTGTGCTCCGATTCATGTGACTTCATCGTTTAGATCGCAATCGCACTAAAGCCTCTGACATATGTGTCCAGGATGTGTGTCAGTGGGAGGAATTAATTGAGAAAAGCCACAGCCTGATCTAAAATCCGAGGCCCATCCCCGCACTCCCGCGTTCGCCGTGGAGGATCCCGCTCCAAAGAAAATGAAAACTTCCTCCGACTGAAGAATAACAACGAGCAGACGTTACACCGTATCTTCATCAAAACAGAAACGAGCACGAATTTTTGAAAAATGCTCCTTTTTTTTCGTCGAAGCGAAGGGATCACATGTCCGTAGGCTTTCACTCAAAACAGGCTTTTATATCTGGCATGAAAACAAAGCTGGCTTTCATTGTGAGAAGCGCTCGTACACTTTCATTCCAGAAAGAAAAACAGCCTCGTAAAGCCTGCTTATTTGCAATTGGAGAATTTTTCTTGGGCTAAAAAGCAAAACCAGTTTACAATGCCCAGTTTTTAAATCTATGATTAAACAACAAAATGAGCGTTTCAGACAGTGCTGCTGGCTCGTTAGATCAACAACTCTTAATATTATTAACAGTTAGACAGTTTAGCAACAACTCCTGCACACTCCACTGCTCACACAAACGAGGGGATGCTCCATTATGGCATGATGATATTTCATTTTGAAGTATCCCCTCCCTCATTTTCGTGAGCAGCATAAATGCTAAAAATACGGTGTGTTCAGAATGATTAGAAATCCATGTATTTTGGCTGCATGCCAATGTATCTGGTTCAGATCAAACCCTAACTGGTTGCTGATTAGTGTCTGATAACTTTCCTTTCCTGTTTTTTTTTTTTAGCAAACCAAGTCGCTGTTGTTTGCACAGAGCAGTTGCTGGTTTTCCCAATTCTTATGCTAAGCAAAAAAAAGGGCACAAAATAGATTGCAGAGCATAAAAAAGACGACGGTGAAAAACAAGCTACATCTAAAAACCCCTCAACATTGGAAATATGAAGTGAATTCAGCGTAATCACCGCAACAGTGAAGCACAAGTTTCCAAACACGTAAAGCTCGGGCTCGCATGAGAAGCAAAAGACGAGCTGCAGAAACACCTACGTCAACCAGCAAGAAAAGATGAAGCCTGTGAATTGGGAGAAATAAAGAAAGTAACTCGAAGCAAAGTTTTAATAAAGGAAAGGTGTTCAGGATGAAACCAAGGCTCCACTTAAGAAAAAAAAAACAGATATGAAAATAAAATGGGCTTCAAAATACGCTCACAAAAATTAGGGCAGGGCGGCTGGGTGGGCGGAACCGCTGCCTCACAGCAACAAGGTCCCGGGTTCAACCCCAGGGCGGGGCGGCCTGGGTCCTTTCTGTGTGGAGTCTGCATATTCTCCCCGTGTCTGCCTGGGTTTACTCCAGGTACTCCGGTTTCCTCCCACAGTCCAAAGACATGCGTATTAGGTTAATCGGGGTGTCTAAAGTGGCCCATAGTGCGTGACTGTGTGTGTATGTGTGCAAAGTCTAGGGTTGTTCCTGCCCTTGCACCCAGGGTTGCACCGGCTGGCCCGCCACCCCGTGTAATTTAATATTTCTTGGCCTCGAACAGCTTTTTTTTTTTTCTGGAGACCTAAATCACCTACAACTGGCACAGCAGCTTGAAGAATTGCATCGGACTTTATTCTTTATTTAAGTAAATGTGGTTCTGCTCCCGTCCCGTTTTTGATCTTTGTGGAGAAGGGTTCATACCGCCGCTGGGTCAGGACTGCAAACACACATCAAGGCTTTGCAATAACAGCCGAAGGACGACCAAAAATGTTGGACACCTGGTCACGGGAACCTGATCTAAATCTGATCGAGCATTTCCGGGGGGTGTGGGGGGGGGGGGTTTGGGGGCTCTTTGGATTCTTAGGCATCATGCTGGAGAACATCGTCAGTTTTTGGACAAATCAGGCCATTACAGCAAAAGGGGGGGGCAAAGCGAACACTACGATTCGGAAACGTAAGCGTTTCTCCAAGATTCTCAATCAAGTTGTCGTGTTAAATTTGCGAAAAAAAACGCGATACAGAAGCACTGCCACTAATGGTCTCCGTTTTGGCCCTGGCTGTGTGAAGCTATTTCAGAAAACAATGAAACTGTAAACAGCCGGACTTCGGGAGCAACACAGACTGAAAACAAGTTGATTTGAAGCACTTTATCCCAGTCACCACAAACCTCGGGATTACTTCTGAACGTGAACCAGCCCTGGTTTCTTCATTACCATCCGGCCTCAGCAGAGGTCGACGCCTGCTCTGCGTCTCCCGAAATTTCAGATATTCCAGAGCTGGAAACGTTCTAGCCGCTATAATTTAGGAAGGGCCCGGAGAACTGACCAGACGTGAAACCGCTGGCATAGTGGTTACCTATGGACCACAAGGTCCAGGTTCAGTTCCCACCCCTGCCAAGCTGCCACTGTTGAGTCCTTATCCCACCGTTGCTGGGGAACTTCTAGCAGTTCCTGAGTCTGAGGTGCACCATGCACCATGAAGCTCCACACACTTACAGATCAGTGGAAAATAGAATTACAAGGAGAAAGTAACAAGGACATGTGGACGCCACCCTGGGATCGAACCCAGGACCACTGAGCCCCCCGTGATGCACATTAGTACAACTTTAACTATTTCAGTTAACATCCAGGCAACCCAATGAGGTCGGGTCCCTTTTTGAGTCTTGGTTCCTCCCAAGGTTTCTACCTGCTATACTCAGGGAGTTTTTCCTTTCCACTGTCGCCCTAGGCTTGCTCAGTTTGGGATTGGCCTTTTAAGATCGTATAATATTGGGCTTGACTTGACTACAGGTCAGGAACATTTTTGCAGACCTCTGGTGTGAGACAGAACATGGTAGAAAAGCGTCCGGACATTCCTACCCAGATCAACATGCTCGGATCGGACTTCCATCAGCCCCCTTTCTGGCCCACATGTTCTGTTTTAGGCCTGCTGAGCACAGACTGTGTTTCTCAGGCTCTTACACACAGCTCTATTGTGTGCCCATTTAGGCCATGGCACAGTTCTGTGTGAAGATCTTAGCTTTATTGAGGAAAAAAAAACCCCGTGGTCTGACATTTCAGTGGAGTCGTTCTCAATGACATCACCGCCACGCTTTAACACACTAATAGTGTTAGGCTCCGTCTGCCGTAAGAGTTACACCTTTTCTGCGTTACCTCTCACAACGGTTGCTTTATGTAAACTGACGCACACATGGTGAGCTTCACTGGCTCAGGAGTGGAAGGTGGGAACAGACCAGAAGCCCTTGTTTGAGAGCTGCTCACATTTGGGGCACTTCTCAGGCAAATGCAACTGAGCTAAGCACTTCAAGGTTCAGTATGTAGGTTGAGGTTGGTGGAGCAGTTCAAGTACCTCGGGGCGATGTTACCATCGCTGTACTAGTCAGCGGTGAAGAAGCAGAATCCTCGACCTGGTATTTGGTCCAGTTTGGTCCAGTTGACCACAAGAAAAGGGTGCAAATGGCACAAATGAGGTTTTTATGCAGGGTTACCTGGGCTGACGGTCACAGTTAGAGCAGAGCTTTTGCGACTTCGGCTCGAGAGGAGCCAGTTAAGCTGGTCTGGGTATCTCATAATGATGGCCCTTAACATTTGGAAAATGTTTGGATGGAAACCTGACAAGTCAGTTGTCACTTTATAGTTTTAAAGCACTTGTCATGACTGTGTTTTTTATGTCATTCAATGTTGAAACATCGACAGGCCTCCACGGCTAAGGTCCTAACTAAGATAGTTTGAGTTCAATTCTTGGTTCTGTCAAACAGCCATTGTTGGGGTTTGACAAACCTTCAACTCCTCCGCTCAGGTCTAAACAGAGGTCTAACTCCGTGTCTGCTAATGCTGTAGCACAAAGCAGCGTGCAGAGCGAATTCATGATGGAGAATCAAACAAAAGCTTGCTGTTCAGAGCAACGCAGGTGGTGCACCACCCGCAGGCCGGCACGTCACGCCAAAGGAAAGCATCGCTACAAAGTTCCCGCACGGACGAGCAAAACGGAAAGTGATTTACAGATATAATGGATAACGGGAACACTAACTACTGAAGGCCTCACAAAAGCTCTTTTAATGCACTCCATTAGAGCTGAGCAGATCCAGCAGATAGATCTTACAGGTGCTCTGACTGAGGCTTGAGAGCGGAAAGGACACAAATGTACAGTTCTGCTTGGGTCACTGGTTCATTTCCTTTAGGCGGATGCGGCGAGGAACAGGTGGAGAAAAGCAAGACTTCAGACGGATTCGACTTAACACCGCCGAGTTTCTTAAACTGAATTCGAAGATTACGTAGCCAAAGGTGTGTTAATCCTGCTGGGTTTTTTTACGGCTGTAAAATACATTGATTTATTCATTTACAATAAAGATCAAGTTAGAGTTGGAAGCTGCCAAGGAGTCGAATGGTAAACCCACACGGCATCTGCTGTCTGACTTAAATCACTTTCCATCAGAAAGCCCTCAGGAGCACAGAATGTACCCTCAATGAGAGAGAGAGAGAGAAAGAGAGGGAGAAAGGCAACAGGATTGAATAAGAAAGTAAAAGATGAGCTTCAAACCAGGGAAAATATGACTTATGGTCTTCCTGTCGACCCTCTGCTAGGTTTATTCCACTGACAGGTGCCAGCCTGGTGGAACAGTTTCATACACAGCTTTATAGAGCAAAAGAACTGGTTCCCAGCTTAAAACAAAATCGATTTCCATAATATTCTAAGCCGTAAGTTATCCCCCGTTAAATGATTAACAGTTAGCTATTCAAGTTAATGCTTGCGTGCATACACTCCACCCATCCAAGCAGCAACACAACAAACACATGGCAGTGCGTGATGAACTACCAGATTAAGTCTCCTGAAACCCAAAATCTTTCTTTAATGGGTGTTTTCTTTTCACAGCCACGACGGCGTGTAACTCCCAACGCGTTTAGAATCTGATGATCCACTTACAAACAACCGTAATCCACTTGACGGGGGGAGTTGTTGCTGCTGCTTGTTGGATGGTTGGATTTTTTTAAATTACATTTTTATTCAGATTTTCAGCCTGATCTTTTCTTAAAGAAGTTCTCTTCCATGTGCCTAGACATGGCAGGATACTTAAGTACATGTTGTTTACCTACAGGTATGCGCCGCTAAACGGCCGCATTATGTTCTGTGAAAGCACAATCGCATGCTCTTTTTAAAACTGTTCTTTGTCAGAGACCTAGCTGAAAAAACAAGGGTACACCCTCCCTATGAACACAAAAAAATGTACAAAAAACACCGTGGTTCATCAGATCTAAGCATGAACACACTGTGGAGTAGGGCAGGATCTGAATATCCAGGCATTCGTTCGGTCCAGCCCTACTGTGGAGCCAAAATCTAAACTTTCACTGTGTGAAAAGCAAAGCAAAGCATCCTATTCCGTTCACATTTATCCTGGTCGCGGTCGTGGGAGAGCATCTGGAGGCAGAGCTACACCCGGGAGAGGGCACCAGTCCATCACTGCGCTCTGTAAACACGACATCCGACCTTCACGTTGCAAGCTCAAACCCGGGCCCTCAGGAACTCTTCATACTGAGTCACCGAGCTCCCAGAGATGCTTTATATTTAGTTTAAATCACAAAGGAAAGTTATGTAAAATGTACAGCGCATAAACTCAGTAAGTGTGTGTATGTCTGTGCTATACACTATTTATAAAACTGACAGACTTCAAGAGGGGGGGGGGAGCTGAGGCTACTGAGATTGAGCAATGAATGGAAATGAATAAAAATGGAAAAAAAACCTGGAAATTAGTCGAAAACAGTTAAGAGGCAAAGTAGAAAAAAATCCACCGAGTAAACCTTGAGCCTACCTGTGGGCTCATGCTGGGGCCGTAGGCCATGCCGGGGGACGCCATGGAGTGCGGACCCATGGGCGAGCTGATGACAGAGAAGGGTGAGCCGAGGCCGTTCATCGGCGAGCTGAGCGTGCTGATGGGTGAGTGCAGGGATCCTGGGGCTCCGATGGAGGACGAGCTGAGCAGGGACGGGTGCAAGGGCCGATGGGACGTGGGAGAGCTTAGGGGTGACGAGGTCAGCTGACCTGATTCTGAGGGAGACAGAGACAGAGTGGAGGAAGCGAGTTATGGTCAGCGTTATATGCAAACAGAAACAAAACTCGAGCTGAAACGAATAAGCTACGGTCCCGCGATCCACGGACAAATCCGGTGCACATGAGCGGTTACACTACTCAACATCGTCCCTGTCATTGTCTTACAATATGGCAGGATGAACATTCAGGAAAATCCGTGGCACTACCTGGCCGAACTGCACAATTCTTTGAAGCAAGAGTGGGTGAACCGACAGTACGTTTACATTTACTCTTATCCAGAGCGCCTTACAACTCACACAGTCTTACAATTCAAGCAATGGTGGGATCAGGGCCTCGCTTCAGGACCCAACTGTGGCAGCTTGGCAGAGGTGGGATTTGAACCCTGGACCATCAGGTCCATTCAGAGTCCAAAGCCCAGTACCTTAACCGCTAGTCCATGTCCAGTCCATTCCAAATCAAATCTCAGGTGTTTTTCCTGCTCTAATACATGCTTTTTTCAGTCACAGGTAAATAGTTTGTTTGTCAAGTGGGCTCATAAGGTTATAAGCACCTTAATTATAAGGACAGTAAACCTAGCGGGTCTGTTATGCGGCACGTACGTGCATATCAAAGTAAAAAAGGAAATTCATTTCATCTATGCACCAGAGGAAGACTGGACTAATGTGGTGGTGGTCACGCTATCCTGTTCTGATCTGAATCGGTCTATTAAAGCATGTCTGAGAGGAATTCTTCATCTCGTTATTTCACTAGGCTTCATCTTCTATATGCAGACAACGAAGGGCACAGACGTAACCGTGCCATTGACATCACACCAGCCTGGGAAGGGTTACTGATGCCCGGACCAGACTCTGCACCCTTCAGAAGCAGCCAATCATATCTACAAGTGACGTCTGACCCAGCAGGAAGGCACCGCCGTGATTAAACTGCTGTGTCGCCTGAGCACGGACAGTCTGGAACCCCGAGGTTTTTCTAAATGTCTCCGTTCAAAGCCTCGGCGTCAGCAAACCGACTCAGTCGGATGCGCCTGCGCCAAACTAGCCTCGCTTCATTTGTTTACAAGCCGACGACATCACATGTTTGTGACCTAACCGTGTTACACAACACAAGGCAGGCCTGTTCACAGAGCTGAGCTGTTTCGTAAGCACCAATGCACCCCTCTGATCCAGAAATACGGAGGGAGCTGACAGCTGGGAATAACAGAGTTTACTCAGCAGGGTTTTCCAAAAGCACGTCGTTTCTTACCGAGCCTAGAGCAGTTAGTGGGTACGGACCAAAAAGCATGAGTGAAGAAAAAGGAGGGTGTTCCACCCAGGAAACCTACACACCCTTCAGTCTGCACTGTAAGTAAGAGGTACGTTATGTTTAGATGTTTCATTTTGCAGACACCAATCGTCTAAACTGAAGATCAAGGGACTTATCCAGGGCCCAACAGTGGCAGCTTGGCAAAGGCAGCTTGACAAGACGCAGATTTCTGACCCCACGGAAAGATTAGGTTATCAATCTCAAGTAATTCAGTTCAATTTATTATTTTTGTTTATTTTCTCAAGCATCAGCATTGCTTAAAATCAGAACTGAATTGGTTCCGGAAGGCTAAGACAGATAACAAAGCTTTGAATTCTGACGTTCCACTGTATAGCTGCTTCACGGATGCAGCTGTTAACTCCAGGGTTGCCAGATCCCACGCGAGAAACAAGCAAGCATGTCAAAGAAACGAGCACGTTTGATTCTGCTAGTCGCTTCCATTCTGCCTTTGTGTCCATGCACAGACTGAGTCAACTATACTGCTCACAAAAATTCGAAATGAAACATCCCATAATAATGGGAAACTGTCCCTATTTTGGCGAGCAGAGAAGAAACAGGGTATACACGAGGGTATGCATCCAAAAAAAAACCCAGCTCTCTTTGGAGGATTTCCAAGCCTTGGTCCAATCTGAGAAATCTTTGCATGCTGTTTACACGACTACTCGAATAATCACTAAACTGCAGAAATCGGATTGCACTTCGGATTATTAAGGGCGTGTAAACACACAAACTGTCAGCTCTACAGGTTATATCCAGGTTCCGTTTCCCACTTCAACCCAACATACAGTACTTTGCAAAAGTCTTAGGCCACCATTAGGCAAGATATACCCTGTTTTAGCGATGTGCTACGATTTTTGTTCATATTTCTCAGTCCCTTTACAAGAACACACCCCTAGCGTGACCTCCCCTTAGCAACAGCAGCATGTGGAAGCTTCATCGGGTTGCCAAGATGGAAAAAAATGTATCAATAAACCTTTGTTTCCAAAAGAAGTGAAGCACTGAGAACTTTTTCTCGTTTTGATTTTGATGCTGTGTGTCTTCAAGGCACCGTGGTCGTACACTCATTTGCGCGAGCCGGGAGTGTGTGGGAGCTGCGCTGTACGGGTGGGAAGATTTCCATGGACCATAGTCTGTCACTATGACTGCATACTAACATCTCAGCACATCCATCATCACACATCCAGAAAAGCAAGAGGGAGTGAAAGCAACAGATCTTCCTGTTACTCAGAGACCACACACACACACACACACACACACACACACACACACACACACACACACCTTGTGGGGACTTTCCACTGACATGATGATAAGTGTAGCTAATAAATGCTCCATCTACATCCTAATTTTAACCTGGAGCTCTTTTAACTCTTTTGGGGGTTTCTATAACAATAAAAAAAACACTATGGGGACTTTTCTCTGTAGGCGACAGCACAAGGTGAAGAGCGATAACTGCGGAAAATCAGATTTCAGGTCATTAATCCAATCAGCACGTTTGTTGTTCGAGCGATCAGATAATGGGAAAGCGGTGAGTTCGCATGACTCTGGCAACAAGCGGATTTCTGCTTCGCAACCAGCCAGCATAAACTTCAAACTTTTTAATACGAAATAATGAAATGGTTCATTTTCCCCTGCGCATCCTGCCACAGCGTATTAGATAGCCATTCTGCTGATTTCGTTCAGTGGGGAAAAGCCCAAATAAAGTCAAACCTTTAGAAAATGTGGACCTGGCAACCGTGTCGCTTGGGCTAGGGCTTGGGCTTAACCCTGGAAAACCAACTGAAATCGGATTGCTGCTATACATGCTGAGAAATCAGATTACTGAAGGTAAATCCAGCTCTCTAGATCTGATTTCCTAATCTGATTTCGGGCCCGGAGTGTGCAGTGGTTATGGCCACTTCATTAATCAGATAACGGCGGAGATCCGACTGCGATCGGATCATTAAGTAAACCCACGAGTGTGGGAACGTTACGCTGACACACCGTTACTGTTTAGTAGTTCATGGCCTAGCTAACTTTAATCTCTTGTTGGGACCAGGCACCTGGCACTACCCCGCCCCGAGGGAAGCTTTTGAGCTGCGATGACACACAAGGCCTAAAAGTTGATCAGAATCGGCCATCCGGAAGTGGTACGCCATGTAAAAATCTTGTCCTTGGGTTCAGAACTCAAGAAAGTTTCACAAAGACCAGTTCCTGTTCGTTTGATCTCCCGCTGTGACTGGTGACATCACTCTAGAACAAAGCCGCCTTGAATTCCTGCAAACCACACGTCCCTGTAAAATGAGTACATAAACGATGTTAATAGCTCTCTGCATGCTCGACTGCTGCACTCAGTCATGGGAGACGGGACTCACAGAGACAGAACATTTGTCTGTCTTTCAGCGGGCAATTTTATCAGCTAATGAAAAGCCAGCGAGGTGAAGCCCGCATGTTCGTGGGCTCTGAACAAAAAGCACAAAGTCAACGGGGAAAAAAACGCAAAAGCTGCCGATCAAATTCCTGGCAGTACGGACAAAGCGCAAGTGCGAATTCAACCTCTTTCAGGTCTTTCAGGATTCCGAGACTGGAGTGTACGCTTTCATTGGAGCAAAAGGAGAACATGCCAAAATACCATACTGCAACTACGCATCGGTGCAAAAACGGGACGTCTTTTTTTATCGTCACCTACCACGCATACGTTCTCGAGTTTGCCGCCGTCTAATTCGATTCCATTTTCCAACACTAGATGGCGCATTCACGCTCAGACACGTTTCAGTGAGAATCACCGTTTGTTTAAATTGCAGGGGACTGACGCTGCTTTAAAAGCAAGTTTCATACAAGCAAAGTGCACGATCTGTGTAGCAGTGAAACAAAAAGCAATTATTTAAAAGCGGATATTTAAGATGTGGTGAAGCAGAATTTACGATAATGCCTTTGTTGTAGAATTCAATTAGGATTTCACAAAAGAAGCAGAACGAAAGAATTCGGGATAAGGGATTCCACTTTCAATCCTAACGTTGGTCCCAAATGGAAATCGATACGATATTCGAACCGGGAGCGCGAAATCTGTTAGTTTTATTTTCTCTCCTAGTTGAAAAGCTTTTGCTCAAACTGTCATTCAGATTATATAACTAGTATTAACTTTGAGAAAAATGCTAAATAGATGCACACCGTTCCCTCGCCACTTTGCAGTTCCCCTTTCGCGGACTCGGTGCATGACGGGTTTTTAAACAATACTAATGGAAAAAATATATCGCGGACTTTCGCTGTTTCGCGGGTTTTTGTGGAATTTTTACGTTTAAAAAAAAAAAAAATCACAAAATGTATAAAAGGCATATTAAAAATATTAACTAACAATTAACAATGACCTAACTTTCATTATGGCCCACTGGTCTGCACGTACCCAGTGAATCTTGCCCTCACGTGAAATTGATTTAAACAAGCTCGAAGTCAACAAAAGTGATTTATGATCTGAAAGCACGCTTCTTATTTCAGTGGTGCTCGGTCCCGAGTGCCCTTGTGATGAAGCCGTGTGCCCGACCGTGTCACTATGATCTGTTCCGGTGGCAGTGAAAAGGTGATCTGGGGCTTGTGCATAATAGATGGGACAGGCGTCCTGCGTCAGTCCTCCCTCCAGCTGAGGGTCCATTACCACCTGCTCGCTTTTACGCTGTCGGCGCTTGTCTACGGAGAAGCAGCAAGGTGCAGAGTTCGGAGCGTTCTTATTAAAGAGGACAAGAAGAAGTCAGGACGAACCGTTTGCTGAAGACACATCAGACATGGAGTGGAGTGGCAGATGTTTCTTCTACTGGGCTATATGGGAAACACTTCAACAGCCTTTATTTCGGAAGGGAGCACAATGGACCACATGACCCATGTTCCCATCTCACACACACACACACACACACACACACACACACACACACACACACGCACGCACGCATTTCCGTAACGCTTAAGAAGAAGAAGCATTGCTTAACGCTAATGGCAGTCCAGGAAAAAGCTGGTCATGCCACCCTGAGTAAACCTTTCCAAAGCCAGGATCTCACTGGCGCATCGTCCACGTTCTTCCAGCACAAAAAGAAGCTTTTAGTGCCACACGCACAATTTGTTATTCACAAAGCTGTTTGGTGATGGCAGGCCGTGTTTTGAAGCCCGCAGATGGCAGGACCAGGCGGCGATGAAATGGAAATCATTAGCATTTCTCTGAAACGCGCAGGTTTATTCATAGGTACGGAGGGTAGCGTGGCTGCTCCGAGCGGGAAAACAAGAGCGGCAAAGGCAGCGAATGTTTTTCTGGCAGGACCGAGCGATGAGGAGAGAGAAAAACATCCTGCGGTGACATGCGCTAGAGAGGATGATCTTTATTTGACATTAGCCACATGGCCATGTCATCATTTAACCACCCTTGTTTATTACAGTGCAGTAAAAATGTGTGTGTGAAAGGAACGGCGGTGCTTGCGTGTGTGTGTGTGTGTGTGTGTGTGTGTGGTGCGTGTTTGTGTGGGACGCCGTCCGCGACATTAATCAGCCTTTCGCTGCGCGTGTTTCTATAAACACGCTATTGAGGCGCTAAGAGTAAACAGCGCCGGCCGATGTGTTTACTCAAATTGACAGAAGGAGGCTCACGTCTAGCCTGAAGGAGGCCCCAGTGCCGGGACAGGCTTCCGAAACGGTCCCTCCTCCATCGGACCACACCGAAAAACCAGCGCGCAGGAAACGGGCGCATGTTCGAACCATGGCGCTAGGACACAACAGAGCCTCGCTGCTCCAACCAGAGAGGTGTTGGGAAGGCGCTGTGGGGCGGCCGCGAGTTAGGAAGGACCTCAGGAGGAATTTATGCTTTGCAGGGGTTTAGAAACCAAGCTTCATTTGCATTCATGAGTTTGAAAGATTTTATGATTTTTACCAAGCCAGTGAAATCTTCTGAGATTTCATAAACAGGACAAAGACGAAGAAAAAAAAAAAACGTTGCGGAAATAAAAACGCGGTACAAATGTTAGAAACCTGTTAACATCCAGCTAAGCTTCAGCTACAGGTAAATCACTGTGTCCAACAGAACCCGTTTCTGTCGTGATCGGGAAAAAAGTCTAACCATGTGGGTCCGCGAGCTTTTTTTTGGCTACTGCGAGCGCTTTTGATTAAACTAAGTACCCCTTTACCAGACCGCAAGCTAAATATACTCTATGATCCAGCAAGAGGTTCCAGGATTCTGTTCTATGATACAGCAACAAACAGCCAACTGTGGTGAACTGGGAACCAGTTTTTCATCTGTAAGTCTGCTAACATTTCCGGAATATGAACAACAATTAGAATGTCCACTTGCCATAATATGGCTTTCCCGTAAGTGCCCCTCGCATTACCTAGCAGCCGAATCTAGGCTCGTTCATAAATACAGTCGCAAACTGCAAGGATTTATGAGATCGTCTCCTGGTCTTAATCTCGACAGTCCTTTTGTTAGCAGTACGTTTGGAAAGATGAACAATATTTTCTCTGTTTTTCGAGCCTTTATAGCCTCTTTGAAATGCTGCAGCTGGTACCTAGTTTTCATCTGTTAGCGGTTATGACTTGCTTTAAAGCATTTTCTTTTGTCTTTAAAATTAATATCAGCCCCTTAGTGCCCCTTGTTCCTGCTAAAACAGCACAGACTGGGATTAGCTTAACCATCTGAGATCACCAGCTGAACCATTACAAAGTCTTCTTAAGCGGCAGTTGTACTTACATAGTGTTAGATTGGATAAATTACAGCGGCTTATGAAACCTATCCCCGATTTTCATCTGTCTATTTTTCGTTCCGTTCCTATTTTAGCCATTATTAATATCTTCTGGTCACGCCAGATAACCTTTAACGTGACAACAGCTATCAGCTATCGGTGAAATATGAAGTGTTTGAGGTTTTCACACACCTTTCAGTGCATGTGGTGCATCCTGTCTTTTTTGGTTGCCTTTGTGGTAACTAGCTGGCAAATGTAGCTTTTCTTGTATTGCATGCCATGCTGCATAAAGAGTGTGGAATCACAAAGCTGCTCTCTGATTTCTGAATATGCTCAAGTATTATTTTTCTCGAAAATACTCATAGATCATAAATAAATTGTGATTTCCCTGTAGTATTTTCAGCTACCCTTTCCCCAAGAATCCCTTGTATAAACTCTGTATTAACAGCTTTATAGAAATATTCTTTTCTCACGCAGCAGCCGTACAGCATTTGTCCCTGAATTACCTTTCCCTTGTGGCAGCTTTCATTATTTTACTGCTTATTATTGTGCCCGAGGTACATTTCCTTTATTAATTCGTTCAGTCGGTTTGTGTATTTGCACACCATCGGACTGCTTCAGTTTTTCATGTCAGCCTGTTTTAGATCAAGTAAGAACTGACTAATATTACACATCCAACTAATGAACTATAAAACACTTCAAATGCCCGTTATATTTGGAAAAACTGTGAATTATTAACCGCAGTAATTCTGTATGACTTCCACAGCACAAGCTCCATTATCGTACCACTCGGCTAATCTAGCGCTCCATCAGTAGCAGTCAATTGCTCCGTCTGATTACAACACCACTCATCTGTTCCAAATCCCTAAGTGTATTCGGATAATTAAGAGCTAATTAAGTGAGGTAGAATTGAGTAGTACATTTGTTATGAATAAAACATGCGGTGTCAGGGACGAGCTGAATAAAGCAGCGTTCGGCGGCGGGATCGGATTTGGAAGGCCTCGGGAACAAAAGAGGACCTTGAGTTGCTGCCGGCAGCCGCGATGAGACGAGAAGCGCGTCGGGCGCGAATAAAGAAATTCCTCCGTGCGATTCGGCTTATCAGGATTTCGATGCCGAAAAACGGGGGAGCTGAGCGAAGGTAAAGGGAGGAGGAAAATGCTAAAGGAAATTGGCCACCCAAGATATTCAAAGTAGGCGGTGAATCAGAGGCGACTAATCTGAATCGGACTGGAGCGTCGGAGTGTGGATCCAAGTTTTGTTATTTTTAATACCGGTTATTGTCGAGGGCTGAAAAAGAAACAGATAAGCGGCGATTAGGAACAGATTACACGTGCTATCGCTGCTCGAGCCCGATATGACTCAATGGTCCCTTTCAACTCGGGGGTGATACGGGCGCTCAGCCGAGCCAAAACGCACACAGAAACATGCAGACGTTTTCAAAACAACACAACAATGCGCCATGAACTCTGGCTTCAAACGGCCACATTACCACCGTGAATCATGTTGACTCTCTCTTTTTCGTACAATTAATTTCCCTTTCCTGCACTTCTTACCCTGGCTCAGTGGAGTGCGAGTTATTATCCTGGACGCCGGCCAGCCTGAGGAACATTGTACACTAACTCATCGGTCACAGGAGCCTCAATCCACAGCCTGTTTCGAGCATGCGAACTTTCTCGAGCACCAGCGCTTACATCGTACAGGTGGAACGACAGCACAACAAAATGATTGGCCGGTTTCTACCCTGCTCACAAAACTTCCATTATGGGATATTCCATTTTGAAGTACCCCCGAACTTTTGTGAGCGTATTTTAACGTGTGCAAACCTGGCAGCCTATCAGAACCGGCAGAGGCAAGAGTACGAAAAGGTGACTTCCTCCCACCTCTTATTCCAATGACTTCCCATACAGTGGTGCCGGTGAAATACCCCGCCCTAAACAATGATTTGTGGGTTCATACCCGAGCGCGCTGCAGATCTGCCATTCCTTTAAGTGCATCCCGACTATAAATGGCTGACAGCTATTTCAATTCTTCCTCCTGCTGACTTTTAAGTTCATTGTATTTTCTCTTCTTTAATGTTTAAAATCAGCCAGCTCTATAGGTTCCCATTAACGCACTGCCTTCGGGTTCACACATGAACTATCAGGGAAATTACCAGGCAATTTGACTAGATGCCAACCTTAGAGACTGCTCTTAAACGGTTGGGAAACAGAGTGGTTCCTTTTAAAAGCATCTTCTCAGCCTAAAAGGTATTGTACACCTCCGTCATATTATCCCGTCGGATATTCGGGATACTGTTGGCTCATTAGTGGCTCGGGTGATATGAAAGGCAGCGGATTCCAATCTGAGCTCCGACAGACTGACGCTTCAGCTTCAAGTGTCCGACTCGCTTGTCAAGGCTTCTGCAGAACCCTGTCACTCAGGAACTGGGATAGCCACAATGGATCTACTACCAGATGGCGGTGAGTTCAAATATGAGCACTGTCCTGGACCACTGTTAGTCCTTGAGTGGACAAGAGCAAGACTCTTAAGCGTCAACTTCTCAGCTGTGAATAACTGTTTATTACAGTATATAAAAGAAATGGAAGGTGACTGCCACTTTTCCTGACAGCACCTCCAATTCTTTCTCCAGGACTTCCTCTTATCTATGAGCCACTGAACAGCCAGTTAAACCGAATATCATATGCATGCGCCACTCTCTCAGCAACCTCGAACCACTCGCTGTTTCAGCTCCATGAATAGAGTCTAGCAGGGGATCAGGGCCTCATTCGCACAGCCGCGGAGCTTGACAGCGAGCGAGTGGACAGCGGGCCGAATTCATGCTGGTCGAGATCTCCTTCAAAGACGCAGCTGACAATGCAGGCTTGATTAGAGCCGAGACGCGATGTGACATGGGAGATAATTATAGCAAGCATCCTGTGACGCTCCATGTATAGAGCCTGAGCCGTTCTGAAGCGCGACTGCAGCCTGCATCAGTTGTATGTAGCTCTCTGTAAGGGTGTGTGCCCAATGACATAAATGTTAATGCCGCGGTTTTCCTCCTTGATGACGACAGATGGGACAGAAACCTTCAAAAACATCGGACCGTCCAAATATTAAACTGCACACTACTATTATGTTACGTGAAATACGCACCGGTCTAGAGTTACTCGAGGCGGGAGTTTTCTGACTGAAAGTTACAACCCTTTCCTGATTCGGTTTTCCCAGCATTTCTCTGGAAAGGGTGCATGTGGGCCTCCTTTATGGGGCATGCCTGTCTGGTGGTCTGGCGTTTGCTTTTTACACATACCACAAGCTTTGCTGCATCAAGAGCATGTCAAATCATGCCAATCATGCGCATGTGAGCAGCCACACGTCCCATTTCCAATTAAACCAGAGGAAACGAAAGTGGAAGCTGCCCTGCAAACAATAGGAAACGCCGCCTGTCTGCATCGGAGCATGCAGAGGATCCAACACAACATGCGCGATTCATTCTGACAATTATCACACAGCTGGTTTGATGCTGGTGCATTGGGGAATTTGACACTTTCTCTTTGGGGTATGTGTGTGTGTGTGTGTGTGTGTGTGTGTCAGTGTGTTTGTTTGTGTCTGCATGCTATTTCTGGAAAGGCCGTGTTGTGCTGCAGACAGCACGGTGATGCCAGGTCTTCTGTACACAAGCCGGAGAGTAGCTAAGTGAGACTTGGGCATGGCAATGTTATACTTGGCACTGGCATGTATTATTCAGGTGGCAGTGTAAAAAAAAGTACTCTGTGTGTGCGAGTGTGTCCTTGGCCGGGTTTCAAAGCAGATGTCTTTCGCCATCGTTCTGAATATATCCTTATAGGGCTGCTTTGGGGAGATTAAATCATGGCCCATAAAATGCGTAATTCCTTCTCTACACAAAGCCGGGGTATGTTTGCCCACCATACAGTGCAACAGATCCTTCTCAATTTGTGTCCGAAGACCCGAAAGGAGCTGGTTTCCATTTTGTGGCTTGGAGAAAATATATAGAGAAGCTCTTTTTGTGTTTCGAGAGGAGTATTTACTGACCGCACACACAGGCTTTGAAATCCCTCGGCCTGTCTTTTTCTGATTATTATTCCTTTCTTCTGCACTGAGACACAAGCGGAGATTTCGTTTTTGGCTTGGACTTGCGCCCTCTCCCGCTCCCACCTTTTCATAAAATAAGCACAGTAGTGCAGGCTCCTGGGGCTGCACAGTATGGGGGGAAACTCTGGGAAACTATGTGCGTACGTGCAGCAGGAAGAGGCCTGGCTGACTCGGGGGGGCAGCACCGGGGGGGCCAGCGCATGCTTGCGGGGAAATCGCATGTTGGGATCCTCTTCTCGCATCCTCCCTTTGGCGCCTAACAAGCAAACAACAAGAAACCCAAGGGTGCCTGCGCTTCCAAGACAAACAATTACCATTAGAGAGGGAGTGTTCGCTGTTTATGAATAATGAGATCCACAACAAGCAGTCCAAACAAAGCCAGAGAAGTTACAGCAGACCCCACAAGCAGAAGTTGCATCAGAAGCTCCTTTCCTGGCCGTGTAAACACACTGGAGCGCTGCTAGGACCCAGGGCTATTATTTATGACAGGAACAATAAGTGTGCGTGCTGCAACCGCCATCACGGTCATCATCAACCACCGTACACCACTTACTGCCTCTCACTTGGACGTCCAGAGACTTCTACTGTCAGGAACTGACGCGATCATAAAGCTGCTCGGCTTCAATGAATCCTCAAGACTCTCAAGAGGTGTTCATGACTTACATCACCGGGACTCTTCACACAATACTGTTTGGTTTCTTAATATTCAGTTAGACCAGGGCTTAGATGTCTGGTCATACCCAGAGGAGGCTGGGTTCCACATCAGAATCTGTTTCTACCTTAAGCATCAAAGGAGGCTCCAGCTGTCGCCTGTGGCTGCTCATCTGGGCCCGGTCTGTCAACACTAAACGCCTTGTCCTTTGTTCCTCATTTTCTCAGCTAGTGGTGTAAGATACCGACAGAAAACTGGGATCTCAACGTCTTCTGCCCGGTGATTCATTCACACGTGGGGAAATAAATGAGTTGTCGAGCTGTCCTTAACACAATCCATTTCTGCCATAGTTTGTACTGTACAGATCACCATCCATCGAGCAACACCCCTGTTTTCGAAGCCAAACCATCTCCAATGACACAGACAGAATGGTATTCCCTCATAACACGGTATTCCCTTCGTACCGACCCAGCCCTGCTACTTCATAACGGTCATTAATTTATTACAAACATGCTAACGTGTTTTAAAAGTACACAAACCATACAATCACGTGTTTGTACTTAAAGGTAAAGACTTCCGATTTGGGCTGATTTGTGGTTCGTGAGTTCTAGGACAAAGTACCTCACTTCTGCAACGGAACCCAAGGTCTTTCCGGCAAATGACTGAAAAACTAAAGAGTTCTAAAGGAGACATTTACATAGAGGCTCTTAAAGGGAAAAAGACAAGAAGGAAAACAAGAATAGGGAGAGTGTAAAAGTCTGAGACAGAGAGCGAACGAACGAACGAACGAACAAACGAACAAATGAACGAACGACAGCTGCATGTTGGATCCTGCTCAGCTTCGCTTTAGCTCCCTCACTTTCCCCAAATAAGATTAAAAAATTCTGGTTTTATTTAGCCTGGGGGCAAAATGAGGGATGAGTGTAATCATTTAATAACAGATCACCTCATTGTCGGTTTTACCTACACAAAACTCGGCTTTGCTTCCACTTTTAGTCCTGTAAATGCTCGTAAGCTGGAGCGTCCTTTAGTTTTCGATGTGACCCTGTGCTGCTGTGAAACGGGACCCATTTCGAGAACTCGCTGCCACTTCGGTGCTGCGGGAGCTGGTTTGAACATGGAATCCAGATAAATGTTCTCACTGTCAGTTCTGCCTTTTGGCACCGTTACTACTCAGCCTCGGGTGAACATCAGCTCCCTGGTCAGACACCCCGACCCCCAGCCCCCCCGGGCCGAAAAACCCCCCAGCCCTTACACACGCACGGTGAACAACAAGACCGACCGGTGCACGAGGCAAACACAGGGCCTGCTGACTCTCTTCCTCTGAACCTGGCTGCACGCCAACGCACACAGTTAGCTAGCAGAACGCTAAAGCTCGGCCTCGCCGGGGTTTTTCCATGCCAGTCATGAGACCCCTTTTTGCTCGGCCCTGCAGAACGGAGGCAGATTAAAAGCATGAGCTGGACTAGGTACTGTACGAACGCAGGTCCTGCCATTGTGTGCTCTGCTCGTCAGTGATATACGGGGTTTAGCGGTGCAATATTTAAAATGACAAAACTACTCAGCGAGTCACCATGAAAAGACCAAACTAAAGGTCTCTCACAGGGGCTGGATTTGAACTCGGGTGGTTTCCGTTTTGAGAACCAATTGCTCGACTAACTGAGCCCGTCTGATTACGTAGCAAATTAATCTCACACCCACACCTAAAAAACTTTATCTCATTAGCCTAGATGCTAAATGCTTTGAAATGATTCCTTTGTTGTTTGAAAAGAAGGGCGGTTCCTGGAACAAAAGCTAATAGGAAACAGCCAAACGTAAATAAAGGGTTCTTTAAAAAGGCCGATCTTTCATCCTTTAGACCCTCGTGGGTCCTCACAATGCAATATAAACATGGCACACACAAAGAACCTGACCTGGCATGACAACGCACCGCTGGACCTGATGAACCCATCCCGTCGTATACTGATTAGCTTTTTGCAAGCTGTCAAGAAAAGTTACTAACACACACACACTGATTTCCCCTGGCAGCCGCTCTCGCTTCACCTGATAACACACACACACACACACACACACACACACACACACACACACACACTTAGGCTTGCCTGAAAAGTCCTGGGATTTTTGTACGAGGTGTCCCGCCGAGGTGTTTTTTTTACAGTTCCCAGTCCTTACTGAGTTTGGTATGTTCTCTCCATCACCTGTATCAATCTCTTTAACGCTCTCGCCTCTGGAAACGCATTCCATCCCAGAGGCAGGCCCGCGTTTCAGAACAGCCACCAGGCCATGCTGTCGCGCGCCGCGGGGGCCGGGGGCCGGGGGCCGATTTGACACTTAACACCAGCCGATGAGGCCTAAATCAGCTTCATCACGGAGGGAGGGCGAGACGGGGAGTACACGCAGGAATCAATTACGCTACGAGCGGAGGGGATCTTCTCGGACGCTGACTGATGGGCGGCCGGGGGATTGCAGGGCCATGGAGAGTTTAATCACCCATAACCTCAATTACAGAGCTACACTCAGACTCATAAAGCAGCAAAACAAGATCAACTCTTGCTCCAAATTCCAGTAAAGCCTCAGCACAAGTACACACATACGCAGAGCGAGCTTGGGAACGCATTCGCGTGCACACACACACACACACACACACACACACACGCACGCACGAGTGTGGATACTGGGAAAAGGAGCAGAAGAAAATGATTCCAGTCCTGCACGCTCTCTAAAAACACCGCCTTTCTTTAGGGAAAAAAAACCAGATGCGATTTATTTTCTTTACCGTCGTGGGACCTTCACACCAAGTGCAACTTTTTTTAAAATCTAAACTCTCTAAGCTCCCTGTCTGCTTTTGCTTTCTTTAATTTCCCTTCTCTTAATGTGGGTTGGCCACCTATTTTTTACAGTGTCAACACAAGGGGAGATCAGTGCATTAAAAAAGCTCGAGTATCCTTTTGGGGGCAGGAGGAGACGAGAACCGTAAAACGGTTCCATCTCGTCACTGGGAGCTTTAGCACCATCGTTCTCCAGCCTTTCAGCTTTATTCCGCTGGGCATTTTCTTTAACATCCATGTTTTTAGAGGCAGCCTCTGGTTTGTCCCTTCTGCTACTAGCAGGATGAGCTGTTCTGCCCGGCAACCGAGCTCTGATTGGTCAGAAATTAGAAGGGGCCGATTAAAAATTCCGCGCAGCAGTCTTAAAACACTAGGGGATCACGGCGAAAGATCCTCAAACCTTCACTTTGAAGGCCGTGCTCAATAAAGGTGTGTGATTAAAGAAGCAAACGAATTGTTTTTTACCCCGCAGATACGCGCACGCTTGACTGTCACAAAAGAGCGGAGTGTAGTCTAGGGATCCACACACAGGCTTTAGGAAGGATTAGGCCTCCAGCTTTTATCAGTGTGTTCCCACACAGCCGTGAAGAATAGCTGATCTTCCTCCATGCTCGTTCACTCCCTTCTTCCTCACCTCATCCTTCCATCTGAGCTCAAACGAGGAGCGTGAGGCGCCGCCGTTCAGTCTGGACAGCGTGTTTAGCAGCGTGTGGTTATTAAAGCAAACCCAGATATGTCAGGGGCGCAGAAGGGTCTGTACAATCTGTACAAGGCGGGTGCTACTGACGGGCAACATCAACCAATCAAAATTCGCAATGAGCGCTTCGGTTAAGCAGAGACATGAGAGGTTAGAAAGAAATCTGCACAACCTCGCTCACACACCAAGCACCTGATCCGAACTGCTGATTACACACCACGAAATGATAAAATCACACACACACACACACACACACACACACACACACACGCGCGCTGCCATAACACATTATAACTCATGCACCCATGTTCAGTGCCACATTTCCTTTCCCTCCTTCCCAATCTGAATGTCATACCCTGACACTCACACCCCATAAAAACGCGATATTTCGTCTGATGGACGACCTGCTACATGAAAATAATAATTTGTTGGTCTACAAAAGCCCGTGCTGGTGCCAGAGCTTTACAAATCATTTATAATTGACAGTGCAGCCAAAACTGAGAGCAAAGTCATTCACGTAGGGGAGGAAAAAAAAAGCACGGCTATAAATGCAACTTAACAACAACTCAGCTTGGCTTGCGAGTCTGACCTGTCTCTGATTGGCAACAAGAAGGGAGTCCTTTTTTGGGCGTGCCAAAGGCCATAGTATGAAGGAAGTGGCTCAATTTGAATAAGTATCGAGTAGTTTTTGGGGAGCAAAAGCGAACAGATCTCCGGTTTGTCAACCAACGTTTGAAAAGTACTGAAATGTTTTTTTTTTTAAAAAGTAATGAAATGTTCCTTAACGAAGGAAAGGATTTACCGTACATCTGTTAGCAGAAACGAAATCATTACCCTAAAATCAGAGAACCACCTTTTCTTTGTTGATATTCACTATTCCAGATGTTTAAGGGTTTGTTAAAAAAGTGATCTTTCTCACTGCGAACACTTGAGGAGCTTAGCGGTTAGCTGATGCTAAGTGCAATTACTTAGTCATTTCATGGTGACTTTTTTCCCCCCAACAAATCTGAGGTGAAAGTTAATATTCCCATTAGATTAACAATGATATTGTCCTGAAATTCGCCGTCCCTTTGCACGGCCCGCTAACGCGCCTTTACAGATGTTTAGCAACAGTGTTCACTCCCAACAGCAGGCACTCATTTTACAGGTCTTTGTTCGGATTACGTCAAATCTACTAGAATTCAGACTGAAAAGGAGTGAAAAAGAGAAAATCAGCCAGTTTCTCTGACAGCTCACGCCCTGTAAGCTCAGTAGACGCCCAGGAAGTTACACGGCGATGCGAGATAAATGTGAATTAGTCCTGAGGCAAAGGCCAATGTCTCTCACGCTAACCTGCACTCGCTTTTATCAGAAGAAAGGAAAAGATCAAAAGCCTGAAAATTCGCTATTGATTGCTGTACAAAACAAACGGCTGAAAAAAACACAACAGTTTTCACAGTTTAACTCAGGGCAGGAAGTCCAGTGCAGAGCCAATTGTGCCTGTAATATGTCTGCCCAGGTAAGGAGGCACCCCCGGGCAGGGCAGTTGTGGGCCAACAGTAACAGTCTGCTGAGTGGCTCTGTAAACAAAAGCAAAAACCAACCTTGTGAAGCTAAACAATGTCAAATGCTTTCTGTTTAGTATGCTGTACGATACGATTGCATTTTTGAACACCAGAGGGAGCAGTTCCATACACGATCCTGTACACATTACACATAATTGGGTAGGTTCATTGTTCTGAATGTAAAGGTGAATGTTTTTAGTGGTTATTTAATATATAGTAAGACTTGACTTCAACCTAAATCTGTTTCTATTTATTGCAAACAATCTTTTATAACGTTTACAATGCTGCTCATTTAGAACATTATTTACAGTTTCAAACCTCTGTTTCGGCTCATTTAAAATGTTTTGTTTTCAAATGAAATAAAAAAAACTCTGTTTTAAAGGCTTTTTTTGTGCATAGTGCATAGTCTTGCATTGTAATAAATAAATAAAGAATAAATAAAGGAATAAATTGTAAGAAAAAACTCAGTATTAGGGACTGGGGTGGCCTAGGGGGTAAGGTACTGGACTATGGACCAGAAGGTCCGAGGTTTAAATCCCACCTCTGCCACAGTTGGGTCCCTGAGCGAGGCCCTTATCCCACCGTTGCTCGGATTGTAAGACTGTATGAATTTTAAGTCGCTCTGGATAAGGGCGTTTGCTAAATGATATAAAATATAAATGCTAGATATTAGAGATATTAAAATGATTGATATTGTTTTAATTGTCCATTAATAAGATTTTTCCTTTACATCCTGTGTTACCAAAGCATTAAGTTCCAAGTACCTGATATTTACAGTTCTAAGTGCTAAATCTGCTATTATTATTATTATTCATATTTGTTTACTTTTTGGTCGTGTTTTCTTCTGCATGCGTGGTTTGGTCACACAGGGCGGGAGCGTTTCCTTCAGCTCCCCAACCTTTTCCTTTCGCTCCAGGCATAAACAGGAAGTGGGAAGCCCCTCTTATCCTGAAGTGGAGCGCACCGAGACACTCCAGGATTTAAGAAAAAAAATCAAACGGAAATCGTTTCCGCCTTCAGACATTCCCATTACACTGCACAAGAATTTCACTCTTATTCACACCTCATGTGTGGCTTATCACCCGTTCCCCCGTATCACTACTTTACGGTACTCAACACACAGCCAGGCTCTCTCTCGCGCACGAAAATGGAACGGGGGTGAGGAATTCACACAATAATGCAAACTGATTTTATGAACTTGCTGGAAGCTGACGGAAACACTGTTTCTCTGTATAAGAAATCTTAACACAAACTCTTGATGTGCAAACACTGCAAGTCACAGCAAATTCAAAACCAGGCGCTGCTATGCCCAAGCAAAATTATTTAGCCAACTTTTTCTCCCTCCACTCCACTCCACCACATTGTAGTTCATGTAAAACTGCAACGTTCTATTGAACAAAATAAAACAATTACGTGCCAAATTCTCTGCTGCACGCCTAAGCCCTTAGTGGATCATCTGTAAAAGTTTTGCATACCTAAGGTCAGAATCTCGGTTAATTCTGTAACGGGGGTGCACAATATTAAAAAACTGGCATTGCAACATTTTTTCTTTTCTTGCAGTATGTGCTGTGATATGGAAATATCACAAAGATAAATTGTAATGTCTAAATAGTTGCACAGGGGCAGCACGGGGGGCACGGGGGGTGGCACCGCTGCCTCACAGCAAGAAGGTCCCGGGTTCAGTCCCAGACACACAACTGAGGACTCTCTCATGACCTCTATATGTTTTCATCAGTGACTGAGTTTTCCATATCCATGGTGGCTGTGTAGCAGTCAGCGAAAGCCCTTTAGCTCTAGAATAAGTGTTGCGTTGTGGTGTCGGGTGAAGCGTGGCTATAATAAGAGTGGCCCCTCTGGCCATGCGCTGTTGAATAATCACATAGTGGATACACACGTGTCCGGAGTGGATCATAATACGCAGGGACAGATGGCCGGGGGTGGCGTTAAGTAAACAGCGTTACCGTCCTGGGTTACAGGCAGCTGCTCCAGCCACTAACATACAAAAACATGAGCCGGTGGATGGCAGTTAACCTAAGCTAACCTTCCGAATATTCATGAGCCTCGTCGACCGGTGTGTGCCCAGCCAACATTAGGTCAGCGGCGGCCCCTCGTAATCAACGGGAAGGACGTTTGTGCGCCGCGTGAGCTGATTTCTTAAATTGGAACCCATGCCCTAAGCCACGGTCCCAAACAGCTGGGCTGGTGGATCGGATTACGTACAAACACAGCGCCAATCGAGACCATTTTAATCATCCTGAAGCGCCCTGTGTTGTTATGACATCACAAACCAGGGAGCTGCCGGCCATTAGGACGCTAAGCTAGCGCGTGGGCCGACCATCATGTCGACAGTGCAAATGTTTTTATCTTGGTACCAAAGCTGTAGTCACAACAAAGTTTAGTTCAGCTAACAGTGCAGCAATGACATTTCAGTCCCTAAGTTCCTGAAACACACACGTACACTTTAGACCGGGCATCACAACACGGTTGCCAGGTCTGCTTAGGCTAAAAGTCTTTGCTTTTTTCTGCCTTTTTTTTCCATTGACCCGGTGCCTCGTTTTTCTTGTGGGATCTGGCAACCCCAGCATGGATTTAAACATGGAGAGAATTCCTCAGCAGATGATTACAAGCGGTGCTTTACCCTCCCATCTAATAGGCAGACTTTTGTGCACCCAAAGTGGTCATGATCACCCCAGGCCCAGTCTATCCACCTACCTCCCTCCTCAAGCACTGAATGTTCGGGGTGGTCCAGGAGACACAGTATACGGCTTTTCACATGTACGTCTTGCACCATTTCTGGATTTCCTCCTCATTCCCAGTAGGAGAACGAAGCGAAGTGAAAACACAAAATTTCACTTAAGTGCTCAACTGCATCCCCGTACCCCCTCAACCCAAACCACAGAAGGAGACCACGTGGGTGGCTGCTTGCACTTCACACTCTGCACAAAGTTCAGCATTTCCTTGTTGCACATTGGCACTGTTCGTGTTTAGGAAATGGGGGATGGAGCACAGTCAGTTCCCCAACATTTAAGATCCCTCGTCCACCACACGCCCCTCCAGGTCATGCTTAAAGGGGCAGCTGTGAGCTCGGATGCCCAATGCAGGGCAGCAGGTGCAACAGCACTGACCTTCCACTGCAAATACTTGCTCAGATGGTGGCTCTCCTCCCTCCCCTAGGTATAATTCCGAGCATGTCAAAATGCTTTAGTATCAAAACATAACCTCGCTGCCCTTTCCTGATATTGCCACGTTTAGCATCCTTAACCCACGGTGATGCAAATGACCATGTATCTCAAAAGGTCAGCCTAACGAGCCACTTACGTAGACGAGAAAACAGACTTGAATGAACATGACTAAAGATTTTATAATGACCTCATAACTAACAGAAGAAGTCTTTGTTGGAGTTAAGGAGTATTTCCTCAGTTTTATTTACTCATGCTTTTCTAAGAGAGTAAGAAAGACAGAGTTTCCGAGACTCATCCCTGTGCCTGAGGCTGATATCGCCTGAATGAACGATGGCACTGCCGGTCTCATGCTTGGCTGCTGAGCCGTGACAACCACTAGCATTTCGTTGTGATGATGGCATGCTCATGTGAGATTAAGAGCTCAGTGAGCTATCAAAGGCTTAGTCTCTCTCAATTCCCCCGTCCGAGCCACCATGCATGGCTACTGTCACACGACGCCAATGAGATCGCTCTCAAATCATTCTCGAACTTTCTACCTTTCATTTTGGTCACTATAGCAGATGGTGGGGCAGCCAGTGGGGATGGTCTAGCATTAGCCTTATCACCAGTCCTCTACTGGACTCTATATAACCCATCTTCTGCTGGCCTCAGATCCATCATTAATCTTCTACTGACCTCATCTCCATCGCCAAACGTCTACCAACCTCATCTCCATCAAGAATCTTCTACTGACCTCATCTCCATCACCAGTGTTCTACCAGCCCCAGATCCATCGCCAATCTCCTACCAACCTTCTACCCAGATCCATCCATCTAATAACTCAAAGTTACCATCCTGACTTTGGATGGACCTGTATTTTCCAACAATTGAACTATTTTTACTTTCACACAGGCACGTTTGGGATGGACACGGTTTCGGGGGACGTTCAACATAAAAAGACAATACTTCACTGGCTGAGTATGATTCCGGAATTCGGCCTCAAGAAGAAGGACATGAAACTCTGAGAAAAGGCATGGCTAGTGAAACGTGGTTCATTGCACCGGGCTGGCTTTGGGGAGCAGCTTAAATAAATACGAGTATTAAAATAGGCACTGCACGGGACGATGATGAATCGTGGAGGGAGGATCAGGCCAGGCCCTATAATCGTCCCGAGCGCCTGGCCAACAGGAAGCTGCGAGGGAGTGCGCATACGCCGGGCTGAGGCCAATTAAAAACGGAGGAGTGTGGAACATGTCAGAGCTAACAAGCTCCCTTCCCTTGACCCCTGGCCTCTTGGAGACCCCGCTCCGGGACACATGAGGAGCCAACGGCCTCTGCTGTGACTCTCCCCTGCGACCCTTCTCCCCCCGCCCGCCGCCGCCGTGACCACGAGGTCCGAGAACACATGCAAGAGCTCAAGCACAAGGCCCGTTTTCTTTCACTGAAGATTTGTGCTCTGCTTCAGTCTGTAAACAGTGAGTAAAAATACCCTTTGCTCTGCTGTTTGGGGCCTTCGTTTAGGCGCTGTTCGGTGAAAGTTCTCTCCAAAACAGTCTTTAAATAAACGAACTTTTTACGAACTGGGATTATTTACAGAAACACGGGAGCATGAAAGACAATTAAGCTACGTCTTTAGCTCAGCACGTTGGTTCTGGGTGTTACAGTAAACATCCGTTTGTCATGTCACTAAGGTTTGTTTGCAGATCTTTTAGAGAACTAGGGCAGTATTGTAAAAAAATACTGTACCTATAAATTAAGAATCCCTTGACAGGTAAAGTCTACCATATAGCACACAGCTAATACCAGAGGTTGCCTAGCAACAATAGCTGGCCAGTAGCAGGTTGCTTCTGGGCCACCCATGGAGGTCGGGTCCCATTTCGTGACTTGGTCTTAAGGTTTCTTATTTCCACATGCAGGGAGTTTTTCCTTGCCACTGTCGCCCTAGGTTTGCTCAATTTGGGATTGGCCTTTTAAGATCATATAATATTGTAAAGCTGCTTTGAGACGTTATAAAAAGCGCTATTTGAAATAAATTTGAATTTACTTTAATTTAACCGATTGCCTGTCTTTGGTTTAAATGTGGTAAAACACACACGCACACACACAGCTTGGCACAACCGATTTAGGCCGTGACTCAATCTAAGCTAGCACTAAATGACTAAATGTAGCACAGACCATGACTAGCTGGTTACCAAGCTAAGGAAATGGTGGTTTGTTGCTTGTTTGAACAGTTCGAAGCAGCTGTGGCCGGTGACTGCAATGCAAACTAAAGCTGTGTTATGTTTTGCAGAGGTTTTGCTAAAAACAGGAACAGGACAGAAATCAAGCACTAACATAATAAACTGTGTGCTAACTGCTAAAGCTGCATTACCGTTCCAGTTACTGGTGAAACACCAATGGCCAGCAGTCTTACTGGTGAACAAGTTCTCGTTAAGAACATGTGACTTGAGAGCATGAGTGCTTAATTATTATTTATTCCAATAGCTTGATCCATGTTTCTATCCCTTGCTGCTGCAACACGGTGAATTTCCCCACTGTGGGACTAACCAAGGATTATCTTATCATCTCCATCACCAGTCTTCTACTGACCAGAGCTCCATCGCCAATCATCTACTGACCAGAGCTCCATCATCAATGTTCTACTGACCAGAGCTCCATCGTCAATGTTCTACTGACCAGAGCTCCATCACCAATGTTCTACTGACCATAGCTCCATCACCAATCTTCTACTGACCAGAGCTCCATCGCCAATCATCTACTGACCAGAGCTCCATCATCAATGTTCTACAGGCATCATCTCCATCACCAGTGCTTATGTTATAAAAAGGGTTTTCTTCAGAGTTTGTGAAGTACCTTCTGCATGATTAATAGATTATTTAAACCAATCTGTTTATTTATACAGGAACGCTTTGATCTCATCGAGTAGTTTTTCACGACGTTCCTTCAAACACGTCACCACTTGGATGACTTGCTCTATTTTACATGGGTAATGTTTTGGCTAATACAAGGCAGTCAAATGGCACACCTGGACTAAGGGGCTGCTGCTGTGGGTTTGGAACGTCTACTGCTCACTTCAGTGAAACAACAAAGCGAGAGCCAGCAACCTCTCCCCCCCCCCCCTCCCCAGCACGAAATGGGTCCCTCCAAACATGGACCATATGTGAGTTGAGAGCTGGTAATCAGAAGCCATTATGGAGCAGGCAGCTGAGTTCATCAGGAAAAAATTAGCCCAGCGTTCGCCTATTGGTTACTCGGCCGAGCGCCGGGTTTGAGGGCACCCCAGACATTCCTGTGGATAATCTTTTCCATTCCTCCGCTCGGCGAAGGAGAATAGCCCAAATCTTCGGAACAAGGGCCTACATTGTGAGGTGCTTCAGAAAGGACACTTTCCTGCAATACAATTCTTCTGTCCCATCTCTGTCATGTCTGTTCACTCCAAAGGAATAACTGAAAAGAAGAAAAAACGCCTTTGAAATGATCTGGCAAGGCGACGTGACCGGGGGACTCGTGGTCTCATTCCAGCAGCCTGCAGGAATCCGAAAAAAAAAAAAAAACAAAACACATAAAACCACCGGAATCTAAAATGCAGCCACATCAGTGGGTGCGGAGAAGTTCAAGAGATCAGCTGCAGATGATCACCTGCTGTAAAATACTCCACCTCACACCCAGGTTAGACATGTTTAGAAAGTGAAAGCATTACGGGGTGACAAATTTAAGTTTTAGGGTCCGGTCACTGGCGATATGTTACACATGGTTATTATACCATTGCTAATACAACAAGTCTGAAGGTGGCCTAAGACTTTTGGACAGTTCTGTACAGAGCATAGTCCAAAAACAAAGTCTGCTTGAGCTGCAGCATTTCAACAAATCCTTTTTTTTTACATTTATACTCTGAATTATTGCCTTTTTCGCACACCCAAGTATATGGTACCATCCCGATAGTCAGAAAATTGTTGGTTTGAATCGCAGTGCCCCAGTTGTTTGTGGTCTGGCTCTAAACAGACATCACTCTCTCTCTCTCCACTATCAATCAGAACAACACAAACCTGGGCGTCCATCTGCTCGTGTGTATAAAACAGGGCGGTCAGTGCCTCCTTCCCAGGCCGCTGACTGTGGCGTGATAGACTAGGTCAGTTGGTGGGAACTGGCTACGATGGGAGAAAATGAAATGTTTTGTCTGGTGTGAGGATTAAATATATCTCTTTCCCCGCGTTCACACCAGCGGCGGTGCAATAAAGCGGTTCGAACTCATTCATTTTGAGGAAGCTGGCGATTCTACAGACCACTGGCGATGTAAAGTGAGCGAAGCCGCGACTCGACAAAGTTGAGCAGAGTTTAACTCGTGATGTCGCAGCAACCAATCGGAAATGAGAAACTTTAAAGTCCATCCTGTCTATCAGGGTTCCTACTAGATTGGGATTTGGTTCCTATCCACTGGACGAGCAGTAATCATGAACTTTAAAACCTGACGATCTCTCCGAGGACGAGCGGTTGGAGGTTCCCAGACAATGGTGGAAATCCGCAAACCTATATTTAGACAATTAAACGCCACGCCCATTCCAACCGCAAAAAAATCCTCCCGGAGTTCAACTTATGAGAACTGGTTTCTAAGGCAAACTCTCTTGATTCTTGTTTGAATTCATGCACTCAATTCATCCTCCATGACGTGCCATACATTTTACTTTAAATCTCCAATACTCTCAAACACGGCAAGAAAAACAGGAATGGGGGTGAGGGGGGGTACACAAAGTAAGGAGTACGATTTTTTTTTCTGAGAATAAACTCAAATAAATGTCATATTTCCAGTGTGTGATTAGTCACGGTCGTTATCTTAGCCCTCCTTATTTAACCATGGGTGCCTGTATTCCCATAACGAGGTGGTCAAAGAGAATTACGCTGACACGTCCTCTAATTAGAAACACCGCTATTCTCTTCTAAAAATGCGAAACGCCCAGACAGCCCCCGTTTCCACAGTCAGCAGTCGAAGCTTCGAAAATCTCCCAACAACAAACCACACCGTGCCATGCGGCCTTGGTAAACACCGCCTTCCCGCGTGCCTTTCATGTGGCGTTCGGAGACGATAATAAAAAGGCTGAACTAATTCTCCACCATGCTCGCTGGCTTTCTCGAGCTCGTGCTCTGGAAAAAAAAAAAAAAAAACGTACAGTAATTTGGCCAGCCGTTCCAAAACGACTTACGGTGTAACCACGCTACTGGGAGTCCCATACGTCCAGAGTAATGCGGAAAAATGAACAGGCCAAAGAAAAGCTTACAGAATTTCCTTCACGTGTGAGCCATGATTCCCAAAACACAAATTTAGTCAACAAACACGTCTATCTTGGTTCCGTAAAAACAGAGGCCAAGCATTTTAGCCAGGATGAATAAAAAAAATGTACAAACACGATCGCTTTCCCAAACCCCTAAAGTGTTTATGTGTAAATATAAATATTATTTAAATGATATAGTATAATAAGAATGATCAATTACATGATGATTATATTTTATAATGTAAAATCTAGGGTTTTGTTTCATAGTGATAAAGTTTAACGTCTTAAATTCATGTACAAATTTAGCTGATTTGCCTTAAAAAATAATGAATGCCAAATATGAACGTTTTCTGATGTAAAATAAATTTTTTTCTTGGTGATATATATATATATATTTACGTTCATGAAGCGAAAGCATGTTCATAGCAACATTGCAAAGTAAACATCTGACCCAAACCGTCGGGATCAAAACATTGTAGAAAGGCAAACACCCACTCCAGCTGACTGTAGGTGCTACGGAGACACGAATCGCGGCTCCCGCTCGCACCCCGCCGTGACAGTCAAAAAGTATCCCATCCATCAGGTGCTTAACAAAAGGGTGTGTGAAGCCCATGTACCTCGGAGACGCCGTTCAAACATGTCGAGGTATTTGCAAAAGAGCCGCCCCTCGCTAACCTTTTCCTTCAATATAAATGTCAGTCGAAGAACTCGCCGTACAACAGGCCTGCGACTCAAAAGACTCCCAAAAGAGGATGTCCCGGCTGCCCGTTTCTCTTGTTATAATCATTGTTTTTGACCAGAGTGGCACGTTTGGCTTAGCGCTCGTAGTTATAGAGCAGTAATTGCTCTATAACCGGTTTACAGGAAAAAGCCATGTTAGAGGCAGAAACCACATCAGTGAAAATTATACATCGGTCCACAGACGGAGCAAAAGTTCACTGCTTCCACCTGCCCTATAATCAACGGCTTGTCTACTCCGTCATTAACACCACATAAAATACGAGAGATGAGCATGTGGAATAATATGGCGCTACTATTTTTATTCAGGGGGGAAAAAACAAAAGCTTTTGAAACGTTTTTAACATTTTGAACTGTCACGCCCAGGTCCAGTGCCCGATTTAGGACAGAGATACGTGCTGAATTGATCAGAAACCAAGGAGCTTGCACAGTCTATAGCATAGTGCAGCTTTAAACACTTCCTTTTAAATACAGACGGGCGAAAATCATTCGAAATAAAGCTTATTGAATAATAAAGTACTGATCCAGAAGAGCTCGAGAGTCGTGTTGTCCACCGAATGATAAAAACGATTCAGCAAAAACTCATCCAAACTCGAGTGACGTACGACTAAAGCAGTATTACTGCAACACCGCCGGGCTTTAAGTACTCAAATGTAACCAGCTGTTGTGTAAGGTGAGCGCCATGTGCACGTTGGGGCGTTCTTTACGTGCCACGGGGTCGGCGCTGTCACACAAACTTATGTTCAGTTTCTCCTCGTGAGTCGAGGTGGTGACAGGAGAAGGACGACTGATAACGGACGTGTTAAAAGGTTTACACTCCAGACGTTCCGACCGGCACACAACATGCTGCATGTCTGAGTACCCACTGCACACCGAGACACGCCCACTACAAGGCATCGTAACTAAAGAGCCGCTTTTCACCAGACTCTGGAACTCACTAGAACTGATTTCTATAGCTTCGCTGTCGACAATCAGCAAAGGTGGCATTGGTGTAAAAAAAAAAGGAAGCTTGGAATCTTGCTTCTATATACGACATTATGGACCGATTTATTAAATAAAGATCTGGCAGCCTCGGATAAGAAAGCACACCCGGGCCATGGTTGGATGCTCCAGAATCAGAATGGGATAACCAATTAAAAACACGTTGAGCTGAAGGAGCCAAGTGAAAATCTGGGACCCTGAAGGAACCTTCTGGAGTGTTCTAAGTCCCCAAATACTATCAAGCACCATGAGAAACGTGTTCTGCAGTGCACTCCTTTTGCAGCCCCCTATTCTGACAGGCGTACGCGTCTTTTGCTTCCAAGCTCCAAATTTATTTCGAACGTTGACGCGCAACGAATGATCCGAAGCCTGCAGAAAGCCAGACTGTGTCTGTAATCCGATACGCGCTCCATGTTCTTGAGTAACCAGATAACGAGAAAACTCCAATTTTCCGATTTCGGATACTTTGCAATCCGCCGTCTCACAGGAACATAAACTTCAAAAAACATTAAGATTAAAAAGAACAAATGATGCACTTTCTGGCGGACATGCGGTGTTTCAGAGCCGTGAATTCTGTAGTGACTTTCATTCTGGAGGTTGCCAGATCAAGCATGGAAAAAAAAACTCAATTCAGTGGTCAACATCCAAAAAGAGGTAAGTCTTTAGAAATGCGCAGACCTGGCAACCGTGGGGAGCCCTCATGCACATGCGCAGATGATAATCGGGTGCCCCCAGCTTTTGGGAACCACTGCACATCGCAGCACACTGCAAGACAATCCCCTACACTACACCCCGCCACACTACAGTTACAGGTCACCCTGTACCCTACGGCGCAAAATATTTGCTTTTAGGATATTTGGCCGGACGACAGTGCAGGCTTTGTGTTCTGGAAGCCGTCTGGAGACGAGGCCGTGTTACCTGTGGAGAGCCGGCGCTGATGGAGTGGACACATGCCGCTGAAACAGGAGCAGGATTCCCCTGGACGGCCTCTCTGAGGGGGCGGCGCCAGTGAGCACTGGGGCTTCAGGAACCCTGCGGAAACAAAAGCGGATCTCAGTGAAGAGCAAGTTGGTTGAATGTATCTAGCAAACGTTCGAAACGACGCTTGGCGTCCAAATCCGCTCTTTTCGATTCAGGTCCACAGAGACTGTCACAAGAGTCGAATTTAAGATTGACCTTAAAGCTGGACTGAATAATCTGCCGAAAAGCTGCACGGGCTTAAGCAATTCGTCACCGCTTAAACTCTTTCAGATAAGCACTGACCCCGTGACCCCCTCCTACCTCCGTTCCTGACCTTCCGAGTCACGCAGAGACCGGGTTAACCCCTAACATTTAGAGCTCTGCAAGACCAGAGACCTCAGTGCAAATGCCCGGGGCTTGCCTCAAACCCGTGGCCCTGCCCAGGGCCGAATGAGTGGGTGGCACATGCTCTGTGCTGGTGAAATGGCACAGGAATGTTTGCAGGGGGTTTGAGACGGACGGCAGGCTGTGCATCTTCGAGGTCGGGAGTCATTCTGCACGCTAATGTCATTAATGTGATGCGTTATTTAAAGAGCTACTCCAGAGTTTGATCTGAATAGGATGTGGAACGGAAAGAAAGTACCGTAATTTCGATGCACAAGTGTATCCAGTTGAGCTCTTTCAGTCGTTTTCTTCAGACACAGAAGCTCATGCAGAGCGACATGAAATGATCTTCTAAGATCCTTCTGAAACCGACTTAACCCCACCTCTGAACTACGAATCTGATCTAACAAATGTATTCAGTACCTAAATAGGAGCCAAGTGTTTTAGTATATACAGTAGTGACTCCACATGTGCATGCCTGCAAAAATCCAGGGTTACTTACCACAGGGCCAGTCCAGGGTTAATCAAGAGGGCCAGTTCAAAAGTGCCCCTATGTTAAGCTAACATAACAGAAAGCATATTGCTTTTTTGGATAACGGGAGCCCTGTATCTATTATTTCCTGTGGGGAAATACCTATTTTTGAGTGTGGCGTGATTCGGGTCCCTAATAAGCACCAGCTCATAAAGTGGAGGGTGCCGGTAGAAGCAAAATGCCAGCACGATACCCGTTTCACTGCCATCTGTCATAGAGAATTGTGAGTTTTAAAAATCCATATACAGTAAATATATTGCAAAATTTTGATAACGCGCCGCTAGAAGAAAATGCTCAATACCTTACACTGTGGTACGGTTTTTGAGATTCTGATTCTATGTGAAACTCCTGAAGTTAAACCCAGACAGGGCCATGATGGATCCAGCACTCGACCCCAGAGAACAAGGGACGAAAGACCAGTCCTTCGCGTGGCTGGGCAGGGGTCCCTGCTGGACTCCCCTACATTTGGACCCGATCTGACTACGGTCTAGGATAAGTGGGTGCATCAGAGAACCTGTTTCAAAAAGCCTGCTTCTTCATTTCCTCATGGAGAGCTTTATGATCACTGAAAACCTGAAGGGCAGAGACTCCGCTTCACCTCGGTCCCTGCTCAATAAAGTGCTTTGGCTCCCACAATGAAAAACATGTCATTCCAGATGAGCTCAGCCAATGACATTTAAAAGAGGCGCAGGGATATTGAATTAGTTCCCCATGATAAGTTGTATGGGAAGCAGAAGCTCTGGTCAAGGGCAGGAGGCCTGGGAGAAGGAAGTGGAGGGGGCAGGAGGGGGGGAGGGGTTGTCATATGCATTCCTCAGCGCTTTGATTAAACTCATAAAAACCCGCAAATGTCAAAGACGCTGAGTCTTAAGCACGGACGACCGCGAGGGAAAATGCACGAGATGAGTTCGGAAGACAGAAGAGAAGGACAGGTGAAGGCTTATATATGGCCTTATTGGGCAACATGGTGCACTGTCATAAAAGACTGTTTTCAGAAATACACCGAGCAGCCACAGACTTAAAATAGTGCCAGGTCATGTGAAACCTACCTAACCTACCTTAAAGGTAGTCTCCCCTTACAGTAGAACAACGTGCCCTAGCACCACTGCGAACATGCTTCAGGACTGGTGTGAGCTCTGAAGCTGGCATCCAAAATTCCCCAGATCTTGTGCGTCTGTGGGATATGCTGGACAAACAAGTGTGGTCTATGAAGGCCCAACTTTACAGCTTGAAGGATCTACTGCTAGTGTCTTAGTTCCAGATAGCACAGGGCACCTTCGGAGGACGTGTCGAGTCCATGCCTCAGGGACTCAGAAGATGATGTGTCTATCATGATCCATCCGTCCATGGGGTGGCGGGTCATCTCTGGGCAAAAGGGCAGGTACAACCCTAAACGGAGCGCCAATCCATCGTAGGGCACAATTACACACACACACACACACACACACACACACACACACACACACACACACACACAAAATCATGCACTAAGGGCCGCTTTAGAGACACCACTTAACCTGCCATACATGTTTGGACTGTAGGAGGAAACCGGAGTACCAGGAGTAAACCCAGGCAGACACGGGGAGAAAATACAGACTCCACAGGGAAAGGACCCAGGCCGCCCCACACTGGGACTGAACCCGGGACCTTGCTGCTGTGAGGCAGCGGTGCCCCCCACCGATGTGACCGTCGTGCTGCCCCGTCTATCATGATGCATACGGTTTCGGTTTTATCGCCCAGGCCTACGTTCTATTCCTGACTGCTTGGTTGTTGCCTGTAACAAAAGAACTGACGCAGAAAGAACAAACGACGCTTTAGAATTTGGCCAAAATCAAGGCCGTATATTCACATAGATAACAGGGTCCAAAATCGCCTCCGTCCTGCAGCAGCAGATTTCCGGAGCAGACCCCCAGACAGTCAATGACACAAGCCCGCTCGCTCTGGGCCATGTCACTGAACATTAACACACGATCTAAAGCACCTCCGTCCATTCGGGCTCCTTCAGAAGCGAACCCTAATGCGAGCGGACAGCGGCGGACGAAGAAACGTACGAGCAAACCACGTCGCTGCTGCGCGCCGCCGTTGCTCTGAGGGACAATTTTTAGAAGGACAGCCAAGTTTGCTCTACGGCATGATCTAAACGGTGGCGCTCACCACAAATTACGGCCTCCGGTTTGACATCATGGAAGAAGAGGGAGCAGGCGCCGCGTTCAGTCCGCAGTCACGTTGCAGTTCGTGTATCCTTTCCTGTTCTTAGCCATCGCTCTGGCGGCGACGATATCGGGCCAAGGATCCAGCGCTAACGAGGCTTATCATTAAAACCTGCTGTATACAAATCCACCATGCCTATTAAGAGGCAAACCATACGCAGCCTGCGCTAATAAAACAAACACGACGTGGGTTACAGCGCGGCGCTAATGAAAACCCAGGCTTTGTGGAGCTACACCAGCAGACCCCTTTATTAGCCGCCGAGACCTTGACTGGAGGGAAAGTTTTAAGGCTTTTTAAAAAATAAAATAAAAAAACAGGGTTAGCAATGCAGGGCAGACAAAGGACCTGTTACCATGGAAATGCAGCACAAAGTCAAAGCAGAGCACAGCGGAGCCTATCGAGACACCTTGTTATGCTTTTTTATTTGATTTATGATACATACTATTGGCTTATATTGTCCACTTTGGTATACTGTTCAGAATAGTAATTGCATAATTGCGTTCACTTTAATTAATGACAGTCCCTTAGGGCTGCAACGATCCACTGCTCAGGATACTCAGTTCGTAAATCTTTTTTCGTATGATTTTTTTTTGGAAACTATGCAAATTAATGCACTTTTTTTTTACACAACTAAATAGGTTTTTCAGCCAAAAACACCCGGTAGGTTTACAATTATATATTAATACAGGAAATTGGACTATATGGCTATTATATATTGTCAGGAATCCTGATTCCGTCTCTCTCTCTCTCCCTCGTTCGCTTAGCCCCTCCTTCTAATTACCTCCTCTCTCCA